>JTDE01001871.1:75952-95920 GCA_014338405.1 Paragonimus skrjabini miyazakii | reverse complement strand
TGATATCAGAACTGACAAAACTCCTCCAGACGATCTGGGGGATTGAAGAGGTACCTCGTAATTGGTGCCTATCAACAGTGATTCCCGTCTTCAAGAAAGGGGCCCGAAGTCAATGTGACAACCACAGAGGCATCAGTTTGGTGTCTATTACGTCCAAGTTATTCACTGGCCTCATTTTCCGTCGGTTTACTAATCCCAGAGCAAGTCAGATACGCGAGGAACAGGCAAGATTCCGATCCGGTCGGGGGTGTGTTGATCACATTTTTACCTTGTGACGGATCTTGGAACATCGGCACTGTTACAGACAGCTGACAGTCGTGGTCTTTTTGGATCTAAAGGCTGCTTTCGACTCGGTTGCTCGTAACGTTCTCTGGAGCTGTCCTTTTTCGCGAGGGAGTACCAGGGAAATACGTGGATCTGTTGAGACCACTGTATGCTCACTCTGCAAGCAGGGTGAGAGTTTATGGACAACTGTCTCAGGTGTTCAACACTTCTAGTGGTGTTCGTCAGTGGTGTCTGATTTCCCCCTTCCTGTTCAATTTGGTAATGGACGAAATTCTGGAGGGTGCGCTTGAGCAGTCCAGTGAACGTGGTGTTGAGGTTCTTCCTGGCGTTGGACTGACCGATGTGGATGTGCGGACGACATTGTCTTACTTAGCCCCTCTGCCGAAAGCATGCAGACCATGCTGGACAGGTTAAGCGACCGACATGTACTGACATGTATGGAATGCGCTTTGCACCTTTAAAGAGCAAAATGTTGCTACAAGACTGGGGCAATTCAACTCCTGCTTTCTTTATTGCAGGTAATCCGCTTGAGACTGTGGACAGTTTCACATACTTGGGTAGCACTATCTCGTCAGCCTGTAATATTGCTGATGAGATATCAGCGAGGATTGCAAAGGTACGAGTTGCGTGTGCCAAACTGTGTCATCTGTGGCGTCGAAGACGTTCCGTTGTCGCTGAAAGGAAGAGTATATACTGCTTGTTCACGTTCTGTTTTGCTCTATGGTTCGGAAACGTGGCCAGTTCGCAAGAAAGATTTCAACAAGCTTGCGGTGTTTGACCATCGTCGTCTCCGCCAATTAACCTATATTAAGTGGACTGATCCCGTGAGCAATGTGGCAGTTCGCCGACGCGTATTCCGGAACGCTCGGGATGCGTGATCAATTGGTCAACAATCACAGCACACAGCTTGCGATGGTTGGGTCATGTACTCCGTATGTCATCTAATCGTTTACCGTACCGGGCATTATATGCTGGGACCACCGACAGTTGGGTAAAACCGCGTGGTGGTCAACCAACAACGTGGTCACGAAATATGAAGACCTTGACTGCTCCATTTAGCAAAGTGGATTGGTGTCGCCTGCCTGGATGGGTCCTCGTGATCACTCAGACCGCTGGTTAGAGACGCTATCCGAGATGGCGGTGTGTCGCAGTCAATGGCGGACCTGTATCCATACCACTTCTAGTCCTTCCTCTTAATCTTCTTTCAATAATGTTCAACCTTCTTAGTAACGTTTTCTTCTAGGATGTTCCACGTCACTGTTGAGGTGAGCGGCGGCCCGAGCCGGAGTACCTTTTGGTCAGGCTCATGGCTGTTATGATGATGACGTTGAAGAGTGTGGTCACCTCTCTGCTGGTTTCATTTTATCTAGCAGCTTCACTTAGGTAAACTGGAGGGTCAAATGTATCTCGACCTTCTGTTTTATAACATTTGCACTCTGATTGACATCTATTTTAAATTAGTGAAACTGAAACAACAGGTAGATGCAACTGGTAACTACTCACGTATTCGTCCTCCATCCTCTAACTCTCTGTTGTCAGCTTTACGCTTGGACTTAATTGCCCTTGTCTATTTGAATACTTAACTATGAGTTGATCGATAAAGTTTCCAAATTATCCCGTTGTCCGTACCATAATCGCTATCCCCTTATGGCCTCGTTCTAGGTGACCAAACTGGGAAAGCTAATTCCATGGCGAATTCAGTGGACGAAATAATAAATTTGCTGTCCAAGGTTAGTATAAAGTGTTGTTTTTCTCCTAACTAGACAGTTGCAAGCTGACCTGAGTTCCACACCGACGTCTGGTCCCACTGACTTGTTTCCGTCACGCCAGGAATGGATGGATGTACTTCGAGTCTTTGCAGAATGTAAGTTGTTTTGGCAATATGAGCATGTGTATGTATAGAATAATCTGTTGTAAGTTGATACTTCACACTCTTTCTCTTCATTATTTACTATTTGTGACGCATTAGTGGTGTAGGAATATAACCGAAAATCTTCATCTCTACAAATGAGACTGTTTTCGTCAATCTGCGTTAACTCTGATGACAGACATGACAAGATGATGCGTGAGTCTGCCATGAAATTGATGATGATCATAAGGGAATCAAACCGATCGTAAATCTGCAATCGTCAATCTCCTTTTTCAGTCGCACGCACGCATCTGTGGTTTGCAATGACGAAGAATTTACCAGCGTCAACCGCTCAGATTATGGACTTCCTTGAGATGATTACACTATGCGTTGTGGTTGACAGCTGTCTTTTTGATGCATAGAATACTCTTTCCAGATGCTATAGGCGACTGGTACAATATGCATTCGCTACAGGCCTGGGTCTTCCGTGATTTTAGGCATTAGGAATTAAGCCGAACAACCAGATTCAGTTGTATCTGTATTACAGCTATTGATTGAGTTTACCATTAAGTAAGGACCACTAGGGAAGCAGGCTTTAGGAGTCTGCTTTACAAATGTTGTTTTACCCGTACTGGCGGCTCAGTCTCTTGTCTGCAGAGTATAGGCACCTCTATTCCGATTGCTGAATTCGAACCATAGGTTTCTGAGTTAAATGTCATTTCCACTCTCCTTTATATGGAACCTCTGTTCACTCTTTTTTCGTCGCGGTTATTTCACAGCTAATCATCTCTACGTGCAATTGATTCATCTGTATTCAAGACATTCGTGGACATTTCCCATCGTGTGACTTGATGGGACGAATGTTACCTCTTGATCGTTTCTGACCCTTCTTATCGTATAGGCGCATCTGTGTGAGAAATCTCGCTCAGATTTAGCTGATATGATGCATTACTTATAAGTAGTTTGGAATATTTGATAATTTAGAAGTGGCACAGTTTGATTGGATGGATAACTGGGCCCAAATGTCAAATTTCTGATTTTCGGGCGTGGCTTCGTAGCTCAGCTGGTAAAGCATTTGCCGTGCCTAGGCATGTTGTTTCTGTTGCTGGTTTGAATGCAGTCGAATTCCAGATTTTTCGCAATTGGGTCTCTTTTAACTAATATGATGCTGTAATGGGTCGTTTCGTTAGGTTTTCCCGGCTGTTCTGTCTGAAGTTTCTTAGCACGACTCATAACTAATTTCCAAAACTGAAGTAGCTAGAAGATTCTTGCCCCCACTCCTCTTCTCCACTGGGTCATAAACTGTTAGCTTATTTGAAATCTCATTTCTGATATCATGTTAGAAAAACCACCACTCTCCGAAATGAAGACAGAATAATTGAGCTGATAACATAACACTCTCATGCTTTAACTTTCGCGGCTTATTTTGGTGGCTGAAATCAGTGTAGAAGTTAAGGAAAATTGTTGGCTTTAAAACTTCTTTTCTATAGGTTGACGTGGCTCTCCTTGTAGGTGATCTATCTTGACAGTGAGTAGTTTGTCCTACTGAAATGCTCATTATAACAAACCCGCTTGTGTATCTTATGCTATTTTAGTTGGCCTAATCGTGTGGCTGACTATGTTTGTCTGTAGTGCTCTTCGAATCACCTGTTGGTCCCGCATCAAGAGTCTCACCTAACCGACTTCCTTTATATTCCGGTGCTCACCAGCTTTGTTTTTTAGCCACGTCCCGCCTTAAGATAGATACGCATGTATGTTTCAATCCTGGCAGGTATCAGTGAGCTCTTGCGGTTGGTAATCTAATCTGAATGCCATTATTTAGAAAATAACCGGCGTTTATTACTGTATGGCTGCGTTCCCCTTAACATTCGCTCTGTTTTTTTGTCGTTTGTGATTAAGTCAGTGAGCAGTATATCTTTCAGTCGGACTGTGTCTTGTTCAACTTAGTTTTGTTTACCGGGCAAATTCTTTTCGCCATGTCTGTCGGTTGTCTTTCTATCATATTTCCTTCTCAATGTAATTGGCTGTATGAGTACTAGCTTAGCACCGTGCGTATCGTGCAACCATTCAGTGCGCATGTACAAGTCTACTTCCGTTTACTCACATTCTTAGTCACATAGTAAATATGGTTGTTGAGCCTGGTGATTGATATTTGGAGAGTTCCAAATTTGCACTTTACACATTTGTCCGCATGCGTTTCTGTTTCTAAATGAGACTAAGGTGTTCTCTCGGTAAAGGTGCACTTGTTTGTGAAACAGTGTGTTGTTTTTGATGTAATTCTAATGCTTTTTTTCTTTTTTTCGTTTGTAGCTAATGAAACCCAGAAACGTCGAATTGTGCATGCCCTTGACGCTGCATTGTCTAATCCCTCCCTGGTAAGTTTCTAGCATTCTGCTTTCGACTGGACCTTGTGTTTCTATCTAGATCAATTCATCCGGTGTGGAGTTGCTCATCCCAGTCCTATTTGAGACCTTGCTTATCAAGTGAGATGTAATTTCTTATCAAACTTTTGCACTCTGTTCTCTGCCAGAAACGAATTGCTCTCTGAAGAGGGGATCATTTTTCGCTTGCTCACCCGCATTACAAATTCCAACCGATTTGTCGATTACGCTGGTTCTTTGGGTCCAGTTTTGGTGACTTCCGCTAAATTTATGTGTACACATTCCATCGGTGAGGATTGGTCAATCAAAATGGTCATGTAACTGTTACTTTTCGTAGATATTGAATCAGATCTAACGTTTGTGGACGCGATTGTCTCGCATGCAACCACGAAACGTGTGAATATTTCTACACCTATTGAGGAACTTTTGAATTTCTGCTCCGAAAAGTGTGCTGAAGTAAGACGTGCCTTATAGGTTGGTGTCCTAGGCTTTTTTGCCGCATTATTGTCTATACTATCGTGTTTTCGTCTTATCCTTTCATGGTATGTCAGATATTATGCATGTTTTTTCCTCTCATCTTGTTTCGGTAGTGTGAATTTCGGCGGTGTGAGCGTGCAAACCTCGGAACACCATGGCGGTTGTTTTGCTGGATGCATCGAGACATACCACATTAATCACCATTAAATTAGTGACAGTTGGGTGCTGTTGTTTATCAAGATCTTAAACACAAGTTGAAGCAGGACACATGAGTACTAAGCTGTTTATCTAGTTACTTTTGTTGGCACACATCAACCTCCTTTCTTCTCAGACTGGTGATCAGGCAAGGTGTGCCTGAATAATATGACAGAGCAGTTCACGTACTGTTATATGCGATCCCATTTTAACGTTCAGATAATCCGTTCGAGCATATTCGTTCTATGTACGTATCTCACCAAAACTTTTTTGATTAGATAAACCAGTTCATAAACTGCTAGTCATCTGTAACCTTACTCCTTTTCTGTGACTCGCATATGTTATATCCTATTACTAGCATCCGTTGTCAGGAAGTGATTACACATCGACACTGTCTGATATGTCATCATCATCATCATAGATAGCAATACATCAGTGGTTCACATTGATGCTTAACTATCACACAACCACGAAGAAGAAAAGGCAAACCCTGATTAGGAAAAGAGAAGAAAAAAGGGAAGGGAAGGGGATCTAATCACTAAAAATAGCTACGCCTGTATTCAAACATACGACATCAAGACGTCTACACATTACAACCGAGCTGTAAGTGAAAGTAAGGCGTCATCATCAAGACAGCTTCCTTACTGCTTTCACTGCCCCGCGTCATTAAGTGCACTCACTTCACAGACAACTCGGCCAAACAACGACAACATTCACACCACTGAGCTCGGTTAGCCGCCATCTCACCTAACGTCTCAAGCCACCGACTCTGTGAGTCGCGAGGGCTCCAGCCCGGAAGACGAACCCGATTTTCAGTAGCCAACCCCTTCTCCGGCCGGAACTGCTATATCAGAATCACCTGTCGACCGAAGGAGAGAGGCTAGATCCGAATAAAACGCGTCTTTGACGGCGACGTCACTACAGTCTGTAGGAGCGTAAACAGACACAATGAATAGATCCCTGATATGTTATTCACATTAATGGTTTGGAGAGCATATAATTGGACCTTATTGCAAAATACTCTGATAAAGGATTACTCATACTGAGCTGATGAATTGATAGAGACTCGACAAGCCATAATCTCCTTTGGATTGGTTTACTTTATTTTATTATCATTCGATCATCTATCACCAACGGTAATACGGCATTGCCTAACTGCCGTGCAACTGTGAGAATTGGAAAAAAAGTCAGTGACTGTTGGCGAATTCTAATCATTCTGTTCACTAGGTCTACACTCACGTACGCTTACAGACAGCGCATAATATCAACTTCCATCATCATCATCATAGACAGCAATACATCAGTGGTCCACACTGATGCTTAACTGCCACACAATCACGAAGAAGAAGAAACAGACCCTATTTAGGAGGAGAGAAGAAAAAAGGGGGAGGGGGGAATCTAATCACGAAAAATTGCTACGTTTATATTCAAACATACAACATCAAGGCGCCTACACCTTGCAAACAAACAACCAAGCTGTAAGTGAAATTATGCGTTGAACTATTTAAAAACCGATTAGAAGCATTCATTCCGAAGGAAATCTCTCCCGTAGAATGAGATTGCACTTGACCGTTCATCATTGCTTCTACTTAGTTGTTGTTTGCCGCATACAGAAGTGTGTTTGCTGCGTTTGTTGGGATGTGGTCGGGTTTGTTTCTGTTTATCTAATAATCATTCTCCCATTCTTCTTGTAGTTGACTGCTTTTCTTATCCATTTTTATGAAACCGTTGTATTCTCTGTCTGTCACTCTTTGTGAACCGTGCAACACAGAATCACATGTGCTTAAACATCTTTGTTTCCGTAAAACCTGTAGCCTTTCTATAAATCCTGTGAGAGGGAGGAATATGCAAACGTCACCCATGTTAGCTGAGGATCATAACCAACTGCCTCCAAGCCACTCGTAGGACCGTCTTTGAAGCCGGAATTTGAAAACAGATGCGTGCGACGGTGATGTCCATACATTTCAGTTAGGACAGAATGTGTCTTACGAATATGCTTCAGCTGGTCTCTTCATGCGTTTACTGCTCGATTGACTAAATAGTAGATCTCTTCAAAATCTTCAACTCTGTCAACTTACCAGTAATGCACCTGCTGCTAAGTTACATGTGATTTTAACCAACAGAAGTTACTCAGGTGGCTTAAAGGTTGAGTGTGACCGACGATTCTTTGTTCTATTACCTGGCTCCTTCCCAACTTTCTGCACGTATTTCGAAAGCCTAGACCATTCGCACACGTTATGCTGACTTAGCTGAGTCGTGACTTGTGTAATTCGGTTTGGCCTATAAAATTAGTTTATCGGCTTGGTATGACCGGTTTTTGCGTTTCCTCTGTTAATTTTAATTGGCACGCAGGTCTTTCAGAATGATTGTATTATCCGTTATTTCATCCTCTGCAAGATCAGTTTTCCGTATGCTCTGGCTGCTAACTTTGCAAGTAGTTTGAACGCTTTTACTGCCTTTATTCAACTTTCGAAAGTTTGCACTCGGTTTTCAACAGACATCCTCGGTCGTTTAAGTCACTTTGGATTGCATGGGCAACAGATTTGAACTGTTCGAAGCGATTGAATATAAGGTTAGAGTGGATGGCAAACCTCCCATTGAAGTGATCATTACTTTTTGCCTACCTCCATGTACGCTTACCCGCCATGATGTCGATCGGTTCGACCAGTTCACTTGTCCGTTGTGTGTATCCACATTTTCAAGCAGCTTTTTCCATTTTATTTTAGCACGTCAGTGTAATAATTGCTTTCAGATTTTTTCTGATGCGTCTGATCCATCCACGCCCCACTGTTTGCAGTCTAGCTGTTTTTTGTGAAATATATCAATTCTACTTCGAATTCGTCTTAACTAAGACGGCAAAAAAAATCGATTTTCAACCGTAAAAGTTATACAATGACAATGTGGTACTATTCTGTTGCAGATAGTATTCTGTGTGTGTAGTCGTTTGATCGAACATGCCTTGGCCTTGCTGGCCAATCAAAGTATCGATCGAGAACGGGTGCCAGGTGCGTGAGTGAAATAGTACATATTGAGGAGGGAATCTTTGGCCTGTCGGCCAGCTAGAAATATTCGTGTGGATACTACCGCAACAGTTGGATAGCGGAGAATGGTTCATTCACGTAACTAACGGTACTGGTGTAACTAATACTGATCATTAGTAACCCACTTTGTTGAATTATATACTTAAATTAATTATAAATTGAAATGTCGATACACAACGCATTCCTTGTTATTCTGTGTGACATTATGTACACTCACCGGCCCCTTTTCTTTATGTGTAATGTTCATATCGCATTATTGGGTTATATGTTGACAGCCTACGTCAGACATATGGAAACACATGCTCATTTGTTCCAAACTGATGATCTATCTGCCACATACTGCATCGCTGCGATCGTCTCCATCAGATTGGCTCCGGTCATTTGCGAAGTTCCTCATCGGATGTCTGCAAACAAATCGTTGAGTTCCCCTTTCTTTCATTCCATTGTCCATGTCGTCGTTGATTGTTTAAAACTGTGGCTTATCAGTTTCTCAACATCGTTTCATCTAGAACGTTCTAAAACGCATGTCTCTATTTGGTGTGATAAACATAGCATAATGCTTGTTTACTGAAAATGCTCATATTTGTCATTTCACACCGTTATTTTCTTTGTTTTTTCAGAAAACGTTTTTTTTGTTGGCATACCTTTTAGTTGTCTGCGTTTTTATCGACTTTGTTTAGTGTGGTATTTATACTGTAGTGGATGCAACTCTGTGTGAAACATTCATCTGCTTGTACTCCACAACGAAACTACAGATTTATGATATCATGTTGCAGTCATGATGTGTTACTTGAACAATTCTTCTTGGCCTATATGGAGCGTGAGAGTTGACCAGTCCAATTGTATCACCTGAACATAGGGCTTTTTGGCACACACAAGTGGATCATGCATATGAGTATCGATAAATTCAACCGTGGTCAGAATTCGAACTGTCACTGTCTGCTGTACGACCTTTTTTTCGGAGATTGAACCAATCGCACCGGTTGTATTCAGGAAATGACTCGAATCAACCGGTATGGCGCTTTTGATTGACGGGATTATTCCGCTATTGGTTCTGAGGACATCTGAGGAGAAACTGCGAGCCTTCGTGTTTAGTCAAATTTAAATCTGGTTAGCATGAGGACCAGGGGAGTTGGTGTACAATGTTTTCAATCAAGACGTTCTTTGCTTCTCGACACGTGTGATTATATGTTGTCTCTGCAACCCTCAACCTTTGGTGCAAATGATTGACCTTGGTGCCCCTGTTATGTATTATGTGATGAAATGTTATTCAATGTCATGCTCATCTTTCGTGCTCTAAAGGAAATGTCTGTAGGGGTACATTTGAGAATTACATTTTTTGCTCAAAGTACTTGTCTTCAGAGTAAGAAACGTGCAACATTCATGTCAATCTGATTGTCGCTCAGGTTTGTATAAACCTTTTTGGCTGGCTTACGTATTGTGTTGATGAGATCTGAGTCGAATTTTCCGAACTATAGTGACTTGCTTCTCTGCGTCAGAGCATTATCACATATATGCCTTACCTGCTGGACTGAGGGTCATACGTTTTGCCCTAAGCTATATTGATAATATAAGACGGTCATACTGTGTTTTGTCTTCTGGTCGGTGGTTCGAACATCTGGACAATGTGATCTGTCTATGAACCTCTCAGTTTTATGACACGATTTTTTTCTAAGGTGCATTAGCACGGACGGAATTTTACTCCTGTTTTTTGCTTCTTTTTCGTCCTAGTTCTTGCTCATAATTGCTACCGTGTACTTTAATTCGTATTTTCTAGGTTTGATGCAAAACCCAATGTGTCGCTATGCAGTATTCGAACTCTCGTCAGCAATGTCTCGTTTCAGTGCGAATTCCTTGTCCTGGCTTACTGATTTATGCATGTCTTGGAAACCCAAGGGCGAGCCGTTCGCTGTTTGGATGACCAGTGTGATTGTGGAATTGCATGTGTTGCTTCCACGTGCATCTCCAACTTGTTCGCATTCCCCTAAATTCTCGGGTAGACGTCAGTCCGCCATCGGTTTTGGGAATTTCGCTGTACGTGCTGAGTGCGAACTATATGGTCGTAAGAGGTCTATTGCTTTTCTTCAATTGATCATTGGTTTTACTTTTTAAGCACATACAGTAATCTACACACAAAGCTATTCGCCAACACCCGTTAACTGGTTCCTTATGGCACTTTTGTGCCTGGAGTTTTGTCTTATTCTATACAAATTCAATAAAAATAAACATTCTATGCAGGTTGTACTCTATGGTTACAACCCTGCTATCTACTGTATCACGTTTTATCCCAGTGGACACTCTCTGTTATCTCTTGGTCCCCTTTCTCTAGTCAACTCTTGTGTTAAAGACTTTGTCCTCATTTCTGCCTGTTTTTAAATCACTTTTAACTTTTGTCCGTCATTATGAAGTATGCACAACGGACATGACGACAAAATGAAAATTCCGCTCGATCTTGTGCTCGCTAGCCATGGCTAATTTTAGCGGCTTGTGCATGATGCGTTAACTCGCTGAAGTTAGCTTAGTGAATTTCACACAGATGGTTTTCTAAGATTCATCAGTCCATTCAGTGTTGTGATTACATACATGTAAGGCATCCGCTGAGAAACCGTATGTTCTACATGTGGCTTTGGTTTGTCACTCTCGTGCTTGCAGGAGGCAAAATAGCACAGATATTGCGTTCAGTTAACGTTGTGGACTGAACAGCCGTATAGGACTAATGCACACACAGATACCTCTGTTGTTTTTCTCTCGCGCCGTCATTCTCAACAATTCTATGGTCTTCAGGATGTTAGCGCACATCGTGTTTGACCGTTTAATGACCGTCTGTTATTCTGGTTTTCTGAACAACACACACCAGAAGATTGATAGCTTGCGCATGAAGAATCGTGAATGTTCAGGTCAAACCTTGTGTGAGACCGTAAGAGTAGTGGTCAACATGTTCGCCTCTTGATCGCGAGGATCGGCGTTCAACACACGGTATTCGCATGTGCTGCTTCCTTCTCAAATTAACCTGCCGGAAACCAGTTCGTAACACTCGGTGGAGTGTGGTTTCTGTTTGATGCGTAAACAGGTCGTATTTTTATTCGCTCATTTACTGCAATCCTCTGCCACTTGTTTTCTAACTCTTTATCTGTTCTGTTTCTCTAGCTTGCGGTTACAGCCGTTTTCCTGAAATCGTTCTCTCAATCTCCTGTTTGGTTGATGCTGTAGCTTGGTAAATTGAAATTTACGACCATTTACTTTTGAGATCACTTAGCTCTTCTTGATCTCCTCTGTGTGTTTCTGTGTATTTAGTGCCAAGATTCGCCAAAATCGAACGACCGTCTTTTGGAACTCTGCTCAAATTTGTTCCGACTTGGTGTGGAACAGATGTTACACCGCGGAACGAAGGTGAGTCTGTGTGTGCATGTATCGGAGATGCATCCGATGAATTCACATAACATTAACGCGCAATTACGGAATCTTGTTCAGTTTTTCAGTCAAACACTGTTGTTAACAAGTTATTAGTTGTCTACCGTTCTCGTTTCTTGTTGTTTTAACCGTCTACGATTTCAGAACAATACGTTCGAGGCGTTACAGGAACGTTGAGACGTAGATTCCACTGTCTCAGACCGATTAATTTCGGGAATGTGCTAGTTTGAGACCGTTGTAACGATTTCCGTCAAACGTTAGTGTGATTGTATGATAGAGGCTGCGGAAGCCTGATAGAACCGCAGATTGATGCCTTCTTCCATTGTGCACCACTTCACATACCTCTTTCGGCGTCTTGAAACCTCCTGTTAGTCTTAGAGTAGACGTTACAAAGTCTCGTCAAGCTGTCTCATTTGCATACTTCCAAGGTAAAAATATCGTGTGCACTATTCAGCAGTGGTCCAGATCTTTACTGCCACCCCGCCTCATTTGTGCTTGTGATAGTCCACATTGTTGTCGGTTCAGTCTATATAAATGTAGTAGGTCAATCGCCGAGACAGCCGAAGTAACAAGATTAATGAGCGAACGATCGATCGGCAGCCCCAGCGGCGCCTTAGCTTGATTGGTGAACACACTCCTCAGAAACACACCGGAGATATTATATAGTCGATGTTTGTTGACCCGACAGTGACTTCTGGCAGTTGACCTTTGCCTGTGGATAGTTTTCTTCTAATAGTCTTACTCCAAGTTGAAAGACACTCCGTGATCCGTTTAAGCATCTATTATGTCATTCGACCCATGTGGTTTGCTGAACAGTCTGAAACTAACGAGTAACTCGTTACAGATAGGTTATGAACTGTCACATCCATCAGTTTCTGGGCAATTGAGATGTGTCTGACTGTATGGTCTGCAATTGGCGCGGAGCCGAGTTAGCATTTAAGCCAATGTCTTCCTTAGGTGGCAACCACATGAAGACCTTTTTCCAGTTGTTGGTAATTTTGTCAACCGAACAGCTCTCTTGTGTTTACGCAAAGGGCGCAAACAGTTCGCTGTGTGGTAACGCTGGGTGGACTTCTGCCAGACGTATCCGGGTCACCTCAATATCGGAAGTAAACTAATGTCAGCGTAGTGATTATTTGTTCCCAACACAAGTCACCGGACTTCAGTATTCACCTGGTGCTGCCACCATACATGAACAATGTTCCACCGATAACTGTTGTCAAAATAAACAACCTACGAACACCATCGACGTGATGCGGCCAAGTTTCATAACCGTAGAGCGATTCTACGCACGCAGCCGTGTTGCACATGTCGTTCTGTGATCAGGGACCAATGTCATGCCGGTATGGGAGGTTTTTAAGTTAGCATAAAATCAATTTGGAATTAACATCGCCTGTGACGCAAATGCCAAAAAATACAAACTTCTGATAACATCCGGGTTGTTACCACCCAAAATAAGTGTAAGCATGCATTCTTGTCAGGACAATTTGGCATTTAGTGAGCGTAGAGGACATGTCACACCAGAATGGTCTCTAGGGTTGATCGGATTTTTGGTTGCGGAGCGTGAACGGTTTATGAGTCTATTATGATCTTTTCATGCTCATTCTGCTCACAGGATGATTCGTTTCCTGAAGAAGGTTCCAAGCGTTCATCTTTTCTATTAGTAACGTCGACTGTACCTTGCAACCTTACCGAAGATGTATCTACTGTCGATACAAAGGCGCCTATTGCGTTCACTAGCTTTCGTTGTATGAAATGTCCTAAAAGCGTTCATTTCTTTTATCAGTGTCCGTACAATGCATGCCACTTTTTCGCTGGATAACCTAATTTATCTTCTAAACGGTTGTAATTAAACCACTGTTATCTCTATCAGTTGGCCGGCGTCAAATAAGCTGACAGTGTGACCGTCGCCAACACTGAATGTTCGACGGTAAAACAGCAAAATGCACTATTGCACATCGGGTTCAGCAACGTACTTTTCGTGCTGACAAAACTCTCGCGCTGTGTTTCGCCTAGTGGTTGAACATGGACTCAATCATGATTGATGAGTGACGATAACCACGTCACTTGCCGTACCTGGTATCTGTTGCAATCATGCCAGCATGCACATAGTTGCCTATCCCTTTTAACACTTGTATGTTTTCACTGGTGTTTTCATTTATTTGACATTTTCTTCCCCCTCCTCATTCTGGCGAATGGTGAATCGGACTTTTGAGTCGTCTTGTCTGTAATTCAAAGCGGAATGTGTGATCCGTAAGCAACTCCTATCGGCCATCCAAAATGGTGTGTACTGTAACTAGTTCGGTTTATACGTGCGGTGTTTCATTATTTTCATGTAATTGACATGGTGGCAGGTTGGTTATCAGCCTATCCTCATTGTCGAGAACTTTCCTTTGGTCACTTCATTTAAATAAACAGGTTTCTTTTAATTATTCGTTTGCTGTCTATTCGATTCTCATTTTGCTTACACAAACAACTAGGATGATGACTTGTTGACCCATGTTTTGGCGAACTGTCTGGACGATCAGCTTGCCTCAGGTATTTGGCTTCAGCTATGCGACTTGACGGAATGTTTCAAACAATCCTTTGGTTTGTTGTCTCAAGAAATTCCCAGAGTAAGTGAAACCTTATACCAATGATAATTTTGCACATTTTGTAAGACGTGCCTTTTTGTGCATTATTTGTTATCCGTTTTCAATTAACACGTGGTATCCAGTTTCTTTGAAATGTCTACCTCTAAACATTAAGTAGCACAGTAACCAGCCAGTTACCGCCGAGAATTATCTGGGCTAAATCAGCGAGATATTATTTGGACTGCTGTAAATTTTACGAATCATGTGTCGGCTTAGGAACAGAACCAGTTTAATGTGAGTTAAACTATGTTCCGTATTGCTCTTCTCGAATCAAGTGGATTACGGCCACTCCAATAAACTACGTATAACCATGCATCATAGCAGATTCTGTGAAAACTATTACATAATCAAGGTATTGCATATTTGTTGTGAAAGCACGATGATTACCGTACTAATAGGACGACGTAATTGGCTAGCATTCGAGTTCAAACACAGGCTTAGACTGCCTTCTTACGTATTAAGTAACAAAACACCCTCGAAGTGTGACAAGCAGTTGCCTTTTGTGACGAGATCGGCACGTACTAGAGTGTTTAAGATGTTGGATTGTCATAGGCGGAGACTAAGTAATTACGAGTCATTGATCGCTGTAAAATTTCTCCGGGATTAACAGAGACAGATAGTATGGTACAATTGTTCGTCGAAGCCGGTGTTGCATTCAAGCCAGTCGGTGCGTCCAGTTTGTCAGTCGTTTGATTATTCCTTGCCTTTCAGTTGAGATCGATGACATACTGATCAGCTGTTTGCCACATTTAGCCACCGTTGTGTTATACATTGCAAATGTGTGCATGTACGTATCTCCTTGTTCATTTATACGTGTATTTGCCTAAAGATAGAGCACCTCTATACCGGGAAATTAAAGGTGATCGTGTCGCGCATCGATTTTTCATTTGCGACAGTAGACCATTTAGGTTCCATGTTATTGCGTGAAGTGAAATTTAAGAATGCACCTATCGATCCCATGCCTCTATGAATGGTATGATGGCTGCGTACCGTAGTCTAGTTACTCATGAATCCGAAAAATTGAAGTGTGCTTTGCAAGTTATTGGACAGCTTTTGAACACTTGGGTACGTTTGTGATTATTGGAAATAGTGGCAGATTTAGTAGTTTGGGTTGATAATTTGGATGTTCCATTGTTCACCGAGCTTGGTATTTAGGTTGCAACTTAACAATAAACAACGGAACACTGAAATGCGTTTCCTAGGTTTTCGAAGGTTTGTGAATTTTGGTAACACCTCATTCAATTGTTATCGATATTACTTTAGATACGGTTGTGAACGTGTTTTTGACTTTGATCATCAAACAAAAGCCGACGGTTGTTTCTCTTGTTCAACCGGTTGTTTTCTCTTCATCTCCGTCTGATAGACTGGGAACATGTTGGTTTGACTATCACTGGCTCAAAAAATCAGAATTCTAATGTTGTAGGGAAAAATAGTTTTCACCATTCGGAGCGGAGTGCTTTAAAAATTTCTGCAGAGTCTTGCAAAGTGCAAACTTACCAGCGATCGTCATAGTTGCATCCAAAAACCGTGGTGTCAACCGTAGAAGAAATCAAAACCAAAACTAGCAATTACCCGGATAACAATTCAACCATCATTCGTGGAGCAAGTCTGGTGAAAAAACTACTGTTCTAAAAAGACGGTTTCTCTTATCTTCTGAGCAACATTTTCAGTGAGACCAATTCAAAATTTTGCTTCCATTTGAGCAAAATAAGTAGAACTGATTACATCTTTACTCACAATGCTCATGAAAACTAATGTAATGAATTGTAGGTTTAAATTCGTCAACTATCTTTTCTTCGTTGATATGCAACTGTGGCACTTGACTTTATAGTCAACAAGATGTATGAAGAAAAAGCATTACTGTCAGGTAATACATTAAGCTGCTTGTGATTTTATTACAGTTTCCGTCATCAGTTAATTATTCCGATCTTAATCTAGTGGAAGAAACCTGTGCCATATGATGGGGGAGAGAATAAATGCGTTATATAAATGGGACAGCTAGGTACAGCACTTGGAGCAAAAATTTAAGAGAAGTTGTAGGGTCGTTGCAGCTGCTGCTCGAACATTTGAACGTTCAGCCAAAGCAGAAAATCTCGGTGAATTCAGCCTCATTATTATCATCGCCGTCATATCATCATAGACAGCAATATACCAGTGGTTCTCATTGATGCTCAACTGCCATATAACCATGAGAAATAACGCAAGCCGTAGCTTGGAAGAAAAAGAAGGGAAGGGGACCTAACTACTAGAAGTATCTACATCTGTATTCAAACATTCAAAGTGATTACACTTTATAAGCAAACTTCCGAGCTGTAAGTGAAAGTAAGACGTCACCAGCAAGACGGCTTCCTTGTGGCTCTCACTTCCCTGTGTCATTGAATGCACTTACTTCACAGACAACCCGGCCCACGCCACTGAACCCGACTGGCCACCGTCTGACGTAACATCTTTACCCAGCTACGCTGTGAGTCGTGAGGTACCCAGCTCGGGAAACGAACCCGATTTTCAATGGCGAACTACTTGGTGAACGATTTCGTATCTCTACACCAGGTCGTCATCTGTCCACCGGGCACCTTACGCCAATCGGTTGCAGCATCAGGGAAGAGTGCTTGATTTGACAGACGACTAGCTGGCATCCTCAGTATGTGCTCTAGTCATCTACGTCTGTGTAAACACAACGAGTGAACAAAAGAACTCGCTTGACAGTCACAGTCAAATGCTCGTTTCCTAACCTCCTCGTTGCTTACTGATTGGTGCCACCCGATGCCAGCGGTCGAACGCAGACCACTATTTAAGTGTCTGAAGGCGATTCACGTCTTCTATCCTGAGCGGCCAAGTTTCACTGCCGTAAAGTAATATAGCCCTTACTGTTGCCCTATATATACGACCCTTAAGTCTCAGAGAGGTGCCCCTTTGGCGCCATAGTCGTCCTAAATTAACGATTACCGCCCCAACCTTAGAAATACGAGTTTTCACTTCATTCTTTACATCTCCATGGCCGTTAGTACAGTTTCTCAAAGTGCGAAAATCGGCCAACGACTTTCATTACTTCATTACCCAACATTAAATCTACGGAGGACTTTACCGACTCCAGCCTGAACGGTAGCGTCGACTGTGGAGCTGCCGGAAATGTACAGTCAGTATTGGGCAGACGGTACTGGCACTGGTAGCCTCATACGTTGACTACTGGTTTGGATTCTAGTCTCTGAATTGCAGCAGATGTCGACATTCAGCAAGTTTAACGTTCATGAAAGTGCGGCCCATTGACCTATCTCTTTTAGAGTGCGAACGTTGAGATCACCTAGTTCGCGTTCTGGGTCTAAGCAAAGGACAAGAGAGGTCTGAGGCTGTGTGGTAGTAGATAAAACTTGCCAGCACATTGTTACCATAATCAGCTGTACCTGTTATAAAACCTATTGAGTAATTACTAGAAATGTGGTTGGAAGGGGTCTGAGAACTAAGTTTGATAAGGCAGTTGTGGGGTGTCAGCAGTAGCATGTTTTTGCCTATTCATCTTGTTGTATGTAGCAAATAAGGCGACCCGGTTTATACTGCGAGACGACCGATGCAGTAAGGAATTAACAGTATTGTGAGTCTTCGTGATTGTGCGTGGGCTGAGAAACTGCCAGGACGCCCAAACCTAGACAGAACGATTAGAGTTCCAAACCAATGTATTTGGCTCAATAGCCTGCCCCGCATGGCGGCGAGTGGGTGGCAGTGTACCAAAACTGTTACTGTTCCCTGAAAAGGATACCAATCTTCTTCCAGCCTCCAACTTGACGGACCAGGAGATTGTGATTTACCTGTTGTGAGTGACTCTGTCGATGTGAGCGTCACGCCGTTGCATTTAGCCCAATAGGTCATCGAGGTGCGCAAGCCGTCACACCGCTTCAAGATTCAGTCTCGTGATAGAAAAATCAGTTCCATAATAGAGTTAGATGCACTGCACGAGAAAGCGCCAGGAAAACCGATTACCAACTGTTTGTTCGATTCTTTGTTGGAGGAGAACGTCAATGTGGAAGACTGCTAAACTTAAGGAGTCCATTGATGACAGTAGTGGAGTTGTTTTACCAATGAGTAGTTTGGCAGATTTGATGACTTGGACGAGGCCCAATTCTGAGAAATCAGGGTTTCGGCTGGATTCTATCCAGGCACATAAACAGCATGCCTAAACGCTCCAGTCGAAACCGTGACTTTGTGGCTGCCTAGCTCAGGGGGTAGAACGCTTGCCGCATTTAGACATGTTATTACTTTCGCCGGTTCGAATCCAGCCGAAGCCCGGACTCTTCACAATTGGGTCTCATCTAAGTAGTCGGATTATAAAAATGCCGTCACACATTTTCACTTGGGTGAGTGTAATGCTCGAAATTAGGGAGTTCGAGTGGCCCTAGAAATTGTACTCAAATCGAAACCTCCCATGCAGGTAATAAGGAGAGGATCTCGTACTAGATGCAGTAAGCAGTTTCTATTCATGAGACAAGGAACCGAATTTATGGATGTACAACAGTATTAATGGAATCAGTCTGTCATTGACTAGTCGTATTGGCACCTACAAAGTCACAGCTTGTAATCTGATTGACATATTACAGAATAACGAACTTAACGAATAATGGAAGGTGTAACATTGAAACTTCGTCCAATCCTGATGTGGTATCTTTAACGCGACGTTTGTATTAGTCTCTTGGTAGATTTATTATGTCGGGCTTTGGATGAATGGCGAATCGAGTAGATTTTCACCACAGTGAGGCGTGTTTATTCGTGTGACTGATCTCGTTTTTGCAAGTACAATTCGGAACGACATTGGAACTTTTTTTTAATTTTTGAATATATGACCTTGTAACTGTGAGTAAAATCCAGACTTAATGCCGTTGCGGCTCTTCTAAATATTCAGATTTGCCAAACTACTTGTCAGTAGTAAATGCTTGATTTAAAAATGTTGTGGGAGTGCGGTCCTTGACTGTAAACAGCACCACCATATGTCGCTCAGACGCTGTAACGATGAATCGTTTATAGGCAAAGTTTGTCGGTTCTACCAGTATACCATTTTTGCTTACGCTTCCATGCTGCAATGGAACGTGATATCGTCATGATCGTGATGGTGGGTAGTCACTGGTTGACGCTGTTTGACGGTCATGCAACCATGAAACAAACCGCGGTGTTTGAATTTAAACGTACGGAAGTTAAAAGTCTGGATTATTGTGAATCTACCTGTCAAAACTCGGGCATCCAAAACAAGGGTGTTTAAATCTGAAGTGCAACTAGGAATAAACTGGTATCTTTAGTATGACTTTTACTGAATCCTCTCCTGCCCTGACTTCATTGACAACTCAGCCAAGCAGCGGTATTGTTCGCATCATTGAGCATAATTAACCAATAGTTGTCTTGTTTTATTTTGAAGTGGTATGCGCATAAGAAACCGGATGTTTGTCATTGTTTGAGTCATAGTCTAAAGTTACGGCCCAGTCACCAAAATCGGTGGAAACCTGTATGATCTTCTCACTGTTCACTAGTGCGCTTACGAGACATACGGGTTTTTTCACCCTTTCTAGATCTCTACTTTCTTCGTAACTTCCGATAATGAAAAACGGACTTTAAATAGTTTACATAATAACATCTGATCAGTTTAGTTGACCTGTTGGACTAAACTGGACGGTGTGACCACCACGCCGATAGAGTCACTCATGCCAGGTAGGCCA
>JTDE01001871.1:37057-68631 GCA_014338405.1 Paragonimus skrjabini miyazakii | reverse complement strand
TCTCTGCTGTTCAACCAATCTTCTGCGTGGCCAAATCAGTTTTCGCATCTTTAGAATGCCGACGCCCGCCATGAAAGATTGCTTGTCTCTCTCCCTCATTTCACGCTGTGTACAGTAATATGTGTGGTTGCAGTTTCATCTAAACTGTAGCGACGGGAAGGTAGCTGCAAGTCCGGATGACGTCATTTGATTACCTAGGCGAGCAACCGCGTGAGTCAACCAGTTAGGTGTTGTGTGGATGAGGCTATGGGGCATTCACACACGACATCAGCTTCATCCATTGCGCCTCACGTGCTCGAAATGAAGCATGAAATTTGCAGTCAGCCAGCGTTCTCAATCATCTTCACGAACCTGAATAAACGCTTACCGAACTTTGCCGAGGCAATTGCTATTGAACGATTGAATCCACCGTTGTGTGTACGTAAGAAATTGTTCATTGCATCCGCACTACCTTGGTAGTGCTCGTGGAGTTTTCTGTACCTTGACGGGACGCTTTCCGTAAGTAACGATTTTATGTAATATTTCCCTGCAATTTTCATTTCGGCGATACTTGATGAGACGCAGCGAAATCTGTTCGAACAAAGATCGCGCAGCTTTTTTTCCATGTTAATTTTGTGGAAAGCTTATTTGATTTAACATTTTATTTAGTCATTGGAAGTTTGACTTTGTCAGTGACTTAGTAAACGAAAGTTGGCGGTGACTTTCTGTTGTGGAAGCTGAGGGAGCCATGAGCCGAATGAGTTTCGGAACCATTTCTGTCGACAGCTGGTCTAGCCAGTGTTCCGTCCAGTAAGCAGTTTGATTAAATTTGAGCGATATCCACGTCTAGCCGCAACTTTGCATTCTGATAAAATCTCGTCGGGTTAATTTTCATGGATTTATCAAAGTGGTCGCTTTTGTATCAGCTCTCTTTAATGGCCTTTCGTAGATTTTATCTTAACAGCCACACTTCTTGCAGTAATCAACTGATTCCATTAGCAACTTATTCCTGGACAAACTGGTACTGCACCTTCCAAACCGGAAACATCTTATGAGAAACATGCGAGTGTTTCTTTCATGAGGTGTGTCCTATTCTGCTGACTGTGGGTTCGACACATGGATAAATGCTGCTTAGTTTGTAAGAGCAGTATACGTAGACATGTGTTGATGATTAATGCTGCCTTCTTGTCGGAATTGTTCCTGGTATAGATTGAACATCACCCACAATTGATCGCAGCTGTCGCATTCCCACATACTTTCCAGTCGGCCCATTTCGAATAGCAGAAGCACTAGACTCGAGTTTCGCTCTCATTAGAGCTCATCAGTAGTGCATATTCTCGCCACTGCCGGGACTAGAACCACGGCCACGCTGTTCATGAGGCAACCGTGTTAATTTGTCTGTTCTGTATTATTTACCAATCGTGATAGTGTTTACCGTTGTATGATAAGGCGATTTGATGACCACGGTTAAAACACCGAGAAAAGGAACCCTATGGTTTCGCGGTGCCATGAAATTTGTTTTAGCTATGTTGATGCAATTATGAACACTTTGTTCATATTTGCGATGCTCTGTTACTGATGAACATCACTCACACTAGCGGTTCCATATTTCTGTGTGACTTGAGGTATGTAGCCTAGTTGGGATGCCAAAACGTCGAATATTCAGCAGACGCCCATCTGTCCGGTACTCTACCTCAACGCCGTCTTCTTCAGAATCCTGAAAAGCAACTGTTACCATGGCAGGCAAATATAAACTAAATAGGGCTGGGGCTAGCACACAACCCTGCTTCACGCCAGTGACAATATCAAAATCATCAGAGGTCGATCCACACTGGTGCACCTTTGCCTTCATACCCACATTCAACATTTTAGTTACGTTGTACGAACTTACCTGGACATCTAAACTTACTAAGCACCGTCCAAAATGCCTCGCGGCTCACGGAATCAAAAACCTTTTTGAAATCCACGAAGAGGGCAGACAGGGGCTGTTTATGTTCCCGGTACTTTTCCCAAAGCTGCCGAGCAACAAACACCATATCGATGTTAATGCGACTCACCCCGAATCCAAACAGCTCCTCGGGAACATAGGCCTCTAAAACATCCGCATGCAGTCGGTTCAGGAGGATTTTTGCAAGCACCTTGCCGCAAAGGCTGTCGGGGCACTGTTTGCTACCCTTACCTTCAAACAACGGTACTATTAAAGCATCCTATAACTCTTGTAGCATTTCTTGCTGCTCCCAGATGGAGTGAACCAGCGGGGGCAAAGTGCGTTCTAGCGCCGCTCTGCCGTTCTTCAGGACTTTACCTGGCAATCCATCCTCGCCTGCAGCTTTTCCATTGCACCATTGTTTGATCCCTCTTTACAACTCTAGTAAATCCGAAGCAAGAGCAAGTGAAGATTTGGTGTCCTGTTGCAGCAAGTTGTCTACGGTCACTGAGTCGATTGTAGCAGGACGACTTAGTAGGCTACCAAAGTGTTTGTGCCAGACTTTCATGATATCTTCTGACTGGGTGCACGAACAGCCAGTGTCCATGTCTGCCAGTGCTTTAGTAGACTGGATCGATTGACCAAATATCGCTTTGAGTGAATCGTACAACTCCTTATGTTTTTGAAGATCTGCGAAGCCCTGCATCCACTCACCTTACTTCCTCCACCAGCCGTCCTTGATTCCGCGAAGACGTTAGGCCAGTTGACTTCGAGTACTCCGGACTGTCGCTCTCTTGTATTCATTGTCCGGGTCCATTGTTGAAGTGGAAAACGCCACATTCTTCTCACTTACCGAATTGGAGATAGCCACGTTGTTGTCATCGAACCAGCCCGGATGTTTTTGGCGTTCGACATCGGTCGTCTCGATGGTTGTTTCCGTGATCTGTTCCTTGAGATTCTACCACATCCTCAAGGGTAGTGGATACAGGAGCGTCTTGCAGACAAGCGGTAACGGCACTTTGAGAAGCAGCCCTCGTCTCACAGTTCTCCAGTCGTTTGACATCCAGTTTCTGCCGTTGTTCGGATGAATTACAATAAACAGGCTTATATACATGAATAAATAATTTGGTCCTGGCCAGCCTACGATCGGTGCTACATTCGGCGCCACGATTCACTCGCGCAATTCACATTTCACAAATGTCGCGCTGCAGCAGGATCACGTTATCAAGCAAATGATGATGACCGCTTCGTGGGTGAGTGCACGTCGTGATTTCGCTCGTATCCAGCTGGAATCGGGTGTTTGTGATAGCCTATTCATAAGTAGCACACTGGTGCAACCGACGATCGTCATTCTCGTTGACAGAACGAATGCCGTGGGGTCCGAATACTGCCGACCAGGCTGTTGGGTCACGCCCAACTTGAGCGTTCAAGTCACTCAGAGCAAACAGTCGGTCACTCATCGATGCCAACCGGATTGTGGCAGAAAGCTGCTCATATAACTTTTCCTTTGTATTATCAATGTAACACATAGTTAGTCCGTGAACACTAAGAAGTGTGACACACTTAACTCGACCGAGTCTCAGGTGCATTAACATTATTCGAGGGCTGTTGCCGTTCGGTTCGCGTATCAAAATATTGATGCGGTGAATGACTGCGAAACAGACACCATACTTCCGAGCACCGTTTGCCAGATAACCTATCCAGTAGAAGATATACCCAGCATCTGCTTCTCGGAGCTTACCTTGGTCCGCAAGCCTTTTCTCATTCAAGGCTGCTACGTCGGTTCTGTACCGGCCCAATTCAATAGAGATCAGTGTGGTTCGTAGTTCCCTCGGTCCTGTGGGGCTACATCGACCCAGCAATGTGCACACATTCCACGTCACTGTGGATAGCACCTTGCGTCCCTGGGCTTGTCTCAGGTTGGTCTTCGTGTTACTGAGACTCGAGTGAACATTGTCTGTTCTAGGATTCGTGCTGGTGGGGTCATTAGGTCAGGGGAAGGGGAGGGTTTGACAGTAGCATATTTTCGTATATCCACCCTGTCGCAAACAGCGGATTAGACGACCCAGTTTATCCTGCGCGACGGCCGATGCAGTATGGTATTTGGTTTACTTTGTACTTGCACATATACCTGCAAACGTGCAAACACGATCACCTACACTTAGTTAAACTGTTCGCTTAATTCCAACATCATTATCTCTATACAGCATCTCAGTTTGACACTATAACGCGCGGAAAGTTAACTACCTTCCGAAAACGATACTGGATTCATTTTTATTTCTGCCAATACGAAAACGATACTAATTAGCAAAGCTGTTGTAAACCATTTCATACAAATACTCATCAAGTTTCCTATTACAGTAACTTAAAACACGCATCGATATGCATTTCACATTACACACATCTAAAATGTTAGTTAATCACCTTCTCCTAAGTAACTACAGTAGTTTTATCGACTTTTTTGTACTCTATCGGCATATGCTACAAGATTTGATATCAACTTATTAAACTCTGAGAATCAAAAATGTTTGATTTAGACTTTGTTTAGCGGGTTCCATCAAATAATCCAGAAGCCAAACTGTTCCGGTAGCATCTCTCAGACGGTTAACGCTGGTATCCCCATTCGCCACTGTTAAGTATCGAAGGTGCGTTGCAAATATGTAATATAACCGATTTACTCCTATGGGAAGAATCGGATTATGTACTACTTATGCTTCGGCAGGACTCGAAACATTGCCAACAGCTGTATTCACTTACGTGGCAAAAGCTCGACCGCCTGAGCTACAAAGTGACACAAAGAATTTAGCAGTCTCATATTTTGACGCAGGTATCCATCCATCACACATGCCTGGTGAAATTCGTTGTTGAGCACTGCAAACACATTGTTGGTTTACAAAAACATGTTTCTGCTGCTTGCAGAGATCCAGTCTATACCCAGATTTTCCATCACAGACCCTCTTCTAAACTAACAAGTCCGCCACGGTAGTGTGAAGGAAATCAAAATCCGACGTAAGGCAGTATTATTCATCTAATTTGCTTACATAATTTAAAACACTGAGTTCTCTTTAACCACTTCATCAGAGCAGAAAGAAGACATATATTGCGATATGTTAACATTTCATTTACTCTCATCAGTCGCAAACGTAAAACATGCAAGTTATATACATCATACAAATAAGGACAGACAGGGATTAGACACGCATACAAGCACAACGAGCATTATGTAATCACGACCATGGCAACCCGATAGGTTGCCTCAACCACTTTTGTGCACACAACGTCGGCTGGTAAGTTCGGATAAGCATCGCTTCACAGAAAGCTAGTAGCTTCGGGTTTCGATTGCGCAACAGTATCTTAAATGAGTTTAATGGGTCAACTTGGTGACCCGTTGTCATGAGGTGTTTAGCAATCGATGACGTTGGATTTCGAGCCGTCAGTGCAACAAGTTGGTGCGTCATCTGTTGTTTCAACCATTTCGGAATGTGTTCGGCGACTCGCTGAGATAGTTGTCGATCTGTTCTGCCTATGTAAATGTCACTGCAACAGTGAAGAGCGTGTTTTTGGTTCAGGCGGTGTACTGTCTCGTAAGTCAGCTTTTTTAATAAGACTCATGCCACATGGTTTATCATCCATTCATTTGGATATGCCGTCACTGGTTGGTTAAGAGCACTTGTCGAATGGGCACGCCGCAATATAACTCACATGTGAAGAAACTTGTCAAGTTCTTTCAGCTTGCCCCTTTGTCTTTTGTTTATAAACAGTTATTGTTTTCAAAGTGAAGTTGTCTTTGTGCCGTCAGCCACCTCCTCGATGAGGATTGCTAACTATGCATTCGGGCCATATAGAAGCTCTTCTCAAATGTCCACAATTTTCCGCTCAGTTGAGTGCTGAGGGTTTCGTAACCCTCTGAATGACGTGTATTATCACAAAACAATATCCGGTGTTTCAAATTTCATCCAGTATGTTGCTTCCAATCAGCTGATGATAAACTTGGTGAATGTTTCTACAGTCGGTAGTTGAAAAGAGGTGACATTCTACTTTGGAGCATTTTTTCCAGTGAAAGTATTCCTAATTATAAACCTCACGTTGATCACTTATATTGCTGAATCGTTGAGAACGACACTTGCACAACGTTATTTACTAGCGAGGTAACCCAGTTGTGATGGTTTGGGCTGGCACTTGCGGCCGCAAGAGTATCGGGTTTTATTTCTTCCCGTGAAATGCAGCTAACATGTTTGTCTTTGTAACCTTAACTTTTCGTAGCATACTATTGAATCTTGTATTTTTATATTACGCGCTCAATCATCTGACTCAAAATTAAGAAGGAGAAGAATCGTGTTTATTGGAAAATTGAGTCAAAATTAGGACACAGAGGCTCTAAATATGTAGGGTGAAATGGTTACCATACATGACCGACAAGACGCAAAGGAAATCCGAAGATACGATCGTGTAGACAGTCAGATGCAGAGTGAATCAAATGAAACGATCATATATGGCAGTCAGGGTGGTAGAACAAATCACGTTACAGGGAGCATCAGAAAGCAAACGCAAGAAAACAGTCCAGATAACGTACAGGTGTTCGACTGCATGGCTTCACTTTGATTGTCTTAGTTGAATCATATAGTCACTGTTGACCATTCCATCCGAAACTAGGTCGACCGATCGGTATAGCTTAATGCGTCCTGGCTGCTTCGTTAAGAGATTCACTTCCTAATACCTGTACAATTTCGTCGGAAAGTGGTTTAATCAGTTGTAGATCGCTTGCCGCGTTGAGGCATGTTGTTTCTGTAGCTGGTTCGAATCCAGCCGATGCCCTGACTTTTCACAATTGGGTCTCATCTAAAATTGTTGTCACCTTTGTTGTGGATCATAGAAGGGGTATCAATGTAGTTGGTTCCACGCCCTCTGCGTGTGAATCTATTTGATTATTTTCTTTGAGAACATCCCTAGCTGGTGGTGTGTAAAAATAATCCTAAAAAACTGAGCACTGTTTAAAGTAACTATAGACCATCTTTGTATATCTGTTATTGTTCAGTTGGCGGAAGCTCAAGTTCTGTATTCTGGACACATGATTATTTGGAAACTGGACAGTGTTGATTATTCTGGACATTTTTAAAAAACTCACAATCTCTATTCAATGTAGTGCGTGTACTTGTTTTATAATTCGTTTGGAAAGCTTAAGACAAACATATCTTTTGTCAGTAGTCCTAATACTGGTCTCTCATACCATTTGGCTCATCTTGAACCACGAAAAAGCTACTTTAAGTGTACCTGTTCATAGATCTTGGCTACGTAGTTACTGAGTATCGTTCATTTTGGTCAGTTGTTGGTTATGTGGTGAGGAAACTATTCTTTTAATGTTTTCTTATGTACTGTGAACAATGCTGGCAACCGCGCGTTCGAGCCTCTTTCAACTGAATACCATCCGAACATTTTCATTTGCCTTGGTAACCCTTTCTCACGACTGAATTGATTCTGTTTAGTTTATCTAATCCTGAATTATTTATTCTCCAGTTTCTCCTATACACCCCGTGCTGTTAGTTGTCGGTAGACCACATTTTGTGTCAGTGTTCTAAACATTTTGCTGGATTTGTTTCTCGTGTGTTGACGTAGTAACCCATTATGTCTATTTTACTAGCACTGTTTCACCTTTTCTTGTCTATACCCAGCCGCTGAATTTGAACTGTACACGGAGACACTCGTTTTCTGCCTGTGCCAACTCACACACTTACTGTCCGGCTCTCAGACTACTCAGCATGAGAATGGATCAGACGCCAGAATCCTTGAACTTTTGAGTAAGTTACTAGTGATTTTTAAAACATGCATGTTTAGCGTGAAAGAATTGGTCGAAGCAGAGTTTATCTAACCTAGTAACATTATTTTAGCCAACGATTGAAGCCGTACGTTTTCTCTTGGGCACAGCTCTTGCCCTTTTTCGCTGCGCTTGTGCTTATGTCCATTCACCTGAGCTGGAAGATATTCATTCTTCTTGCAGTCGACCTGTACACAACACCGCTGTACAGTACACGAATAACAACTGAGCAATCTACTCAATGTGAATTCGTTTTGAAACTGACAATTTTTTTTATTGTACTGTTATGTAACCTGCCTTACAGAACTGTCACTTGATGAGAGCACCCTGTCAGCCTTTCACTTAGCCCAGTACAGTTCCACTGACCTTGACACGCTAACAGTCAATCATTAACTGGTGATGCTCGATTAATACGTCGAATGTAAACTGATGAGTCATAGTTTCGCCACAGGAGTAGTGTTTTTGATGGCATGAGATTGAATGATCAATCTGTGGTTTTTGGACGATTACCATTGTTCATTTGCATTCGGCACTGTTTGATCAATCGGAAATTGTGGGCTATTCATTCTTTATCACATCCTCAATAGTTTAGGCTACAAGATCTGTCGCAAGAACATTTTGTCAACGTTGTCCATCCAAGTTGACCAGACATTCCAATACCATAGCGCTCTGAGTAGCCAAAGCAACCCTGCATGGGAGTTTAAATCATCTTACAACGAAAACATGACCAGTCTTCAGAATGTTTAACAGTGTGTCTAACGATCCACGTCTTATCGTTAAGTTACGCTTAACGCGTAAACCAATCCCAGAATTGAAAACAGTATCTAAGGTATCACCAAAATCATGTAACAGTGATTACAAACCTCAGTCTTTCATGCCGATAGGCCGGTTACAACAAAATCAATTGGTTCGGGATATAGCAGGCAATGTCAAAGGTAAACCATCGAACGGGTAGGCCAGGTCATTAATAGCTACCCCTACCACAGAAAATTACTAACGATTGGTTCAGTTAAACGAAAGTGAGGTGACTACAGCATAAAGACTAAACACTATGCTGATGGCTAGAATGAGGAATGTAGATAGTGGAAACGAACCTTCTCAATTCGGATACGAACAGCTTTACAGTACCCGCCGAAATTTGTCTGAATCTGACAGATCGCTAGGAGTAATGTACCGTTCTGGCCCCCTACCTACCTATAGTAAATATCGCTATCCACACTGTATACTGTGAAGGCCTGGAAAACTGTAGTGTCTAACAGTCGTCTCTCTCTATAAAGCAGAGAACTCTCTCACCTTTCCTAAATAGACCTCCTTTTGTACGAACCTCAGCTGTACGGACGGGTTCGTTAGCACCTAGGTCTCACTTCGTAACTAAACCCAGAGACCTTTTGTTTCTAATAAGCTCATCTGACTTAACGAGAACAATGTAATCCACCTAGAATTTTCGTTGATTCATCAACTACCTTTGATGGACTTGCAGTGATGACGCATACTCTTGGGACCGCTTTTTCAAAAAGGTAGCTTGCTCTCAACACCTAGATTATTTGTCTCTCAGTTTCGGTTCTAAGACCAACCTTGTGTTATTATTTAAAATAAGTAAATCATTCGGGGATGGAGGGACATTGTCAGGATTGTCTGTCGCAACAGCAACCGATGATCATCATCGTCACCGTAGACAATGGTACATCTGTGGTTGTCACTGTTGCTTGACTAACACACAACCGTGAATAAAAGACAAACCGTACACAGGAAAAGACAGCAAAGAAAAGAAGGGGAGATGAGGGGACCTAACTACTAAAAATAGCTACGTCTATATGCAAACATTCAGTATCAAGGTGCCTACACCTTGCAAACAGTCAACCGAGTTGTAAATGAAAGTAAGGCGTTGGTAGTTTGAGATACACCCCACTCCGACCAGGTAGTCAGAAGGGTTTCGTCATTGACTCGTTGCTCTCATTGGATTGCGCGTAAAATATCTTTAGTAGATCGAATCAGTCGCTCCCACACTCCACCGTGGTGTCCAGCTTACGACAGGTCTAAATGCCGCTGTATTCCCTTTCGTAATAGCTTGTCATTGACAGACTCACTGAGTAAGTTGCGGACGCAGTCTCTAGACTAATTATCAGCGGCGGAAAAAGGTTTACCATTGTCAAGGAAGGTAGCTTCTTGCCTACCTCCGCGTCCGATGAACCGCGACAGAATCGTGACAACTGAATGTGTATGTAGTGAATGAGCCAATTCAATATGCCAAGCTCAGGCTTGTAAACATGCGAATAGACATCCGTATCTTTTTTCCATAGTCCTGCCTTTCTTCACATAAAAGGACCCGAAATAGTTCAGCCCATCGTCCGTGAACGAATGCCAGTCCGGGTTCTGGCAAGTGAGCGAAAAGCCATCAGTTGCTTCCCGTCTGAAATGTAACGGCGACGCCCAGCTGTTCAGGATCTAATGATTCGCCGTCTGATCCGAAGTGCATCTTTAGCGAGCATAACACATAAAGCCTTCTGGAATGACCCTTGGCTCTGTGATGATATCTTATACTGAAGTCAACGATGTGATAGGAATCAGGCAAAACAACGGGGTGCATGATCTCGAAATTGTAAGTCGACAATGATGGTCTGCCACATCCGCGTGTCATCCCTTTAATCACGATAGGGCACAGTTTCTTCCAAATGCTCCTTTTAGATAAAACAAAGGGATGGTCACGGTCGGACCAACTTGACAGCAGGGCGACTTCCTCGTAGAGGCACTCCAACCATACTGCTATGATTAAATCCACTTCGGCCTATTTGATCTTCTTTAAACTCATGGAGCCCGCAGTGATGTTTCTTGATGTAACGTCCGGACCGGGTAGGCCTGACGACGGCTTAGAGCAGTTCAGCCCAATTTAAGTACCGAACAGTGGTATTCTGCGGATCATTTGCTGATCCAACAAGGTATACACGGGTTGGTGGCCTTTCTACTTGAATGCCGTCGGGCTCCCTGAGAATTTTGGGGGCCAGGAACTGGGTTTTCGATTGAAGACCTCGGGACCTCTCAGCCACTTTTCTGTAGCTGGGCTATCTATCACGTCACGCAAAGCTGAATCAGTTGAGATTTCTTCAGATCGAAGGTGTTTCTATTGTCTGGGCATCGAGAATTGATGGATCTTAGTTAGACGGTTAATCACAAACGCACAGAAGCGTGCTGACACGCTGTATATATAGTAGAGGACAATCATGAAATCCGTCCGAAAATTGCAAGTTCAAAACACCTGTCTCAAGTTGCCAATAATGACTCCATGTACTCTCCTAGCCAAGCTCGCTGCGATTAAATCGAGCTGCGGACTGGTTCAACTTTAGCTTTGTCAAACAGTTTTGTGGTCTGTCTCGTACCTTCCTTTGATGCGAAGAAGCCATCCACTACCACCCCATAACCCCCTTCCGAAGCATCACAAAAGACACAGTTCGGATAGCTTTGCTACAACAGCCTGCGGGAAAAACCCATGGCATGGGACACGGAAGAGAGTCGTAAAGTGAAGAGATAATGGATGGCGTCTCTGTCCCAGCTTCCGCTTTGTTCGAAGGCTGGAGACTCAAACGAAACTCATCCGTTACGTTTTCCCACTGAATGCCGAGGGTACATTATGAAGTTAGTGATATCGCTGCAATAGCTACCGGAGACAGTGGAGCTCTGAGGGCGGTATTTATGCTAAAACCTCACAGCTGTTCGAAATTTGATTTATTGATCGGACGCTTACTCAAGCAAGCATGTCGTAAGCTTCTTTTGCAAAATGTTTTTGTCTCGGCAATAGAAACCGGAATTAGGTAATCAACAGTGTACAAATTCTTTCCTACTGATTTACGAGCATGTTGCAACTCAGAAGCTATGTTACGAATGGTGTGATTTTTCTCGTTGAACAAAGTGGCATTGGCGAGTCGTTGCGAACTGTTTCACGGTAAACAGTTATGATGTACATCATCCTGAATAGACGATTTTTATTGTTTTTTCTCGTGGATGCAAAATGCTTTACTTTGTCACGTAGGATCGGTCTAACCTTATGTCTATTACTGATGAGTAGTCGGGGATTTGGTTAATTTCAAGTTGAACATCACTCACAATTGATTACAGCTGTCGCATTCCCATAGACTTTCCAATCACTTTTTTATGCGGACGTTCTTGTTTGTACTTAAAAAAATTACATAACTTGAGGTACAGTAGAGCGACTGTGTTGTTGTTTGAATTTTCCAACGGCGGAGTATGCGTGATGTGAAATTTGGCAAAAGGGAATTCTCGGAATTCGAGAGCCCGCATAACGCAGTCACGAATACACGTAGGTTCGTACACGCAGAAACATTCAGGGATAACTGTAGTCATTTTCATAAACTACTTGGTTATAACCGTATTCACTTCTCCGAATTTGTGATTCATCTTCATCTCATACTGTTTTTAAACCAGACACCAACACTCACAACCTTCTTTACACTTACTGAATTGTTCGTTTTGTTACCTCAATCAGTTCTTCCATCAAGTTCTATGTAACTAATAGGTGAAAGAAACGCTTCAGCATTAGTACAATCTTGGATATTTAAATTACATACCAGTGAATCCAGTGTTATTACTACGCCCACGTTTCACTGAAGTCATGGCTTCAGACTAGCACTCAGGTGACTTAAACTATAACATGCACAGCGGTACAAATTACTGCTTAGTTTAAGCTTCAACAAGGCTTGGTTATTGTTCTTCTGTACGCTCACCTTCACTTCGTTAACGATACAAAGCGGCTTTTGCGTTAAACTTGGCCAATCCGGTGAAATTATCTAGCTGAACTGATCGAGTACAACGTAATAGATTCTCCGCCGTCTGAACGAGGTTCGTCCACTAGTAATTGGACTGACGGACTGTGGCAACTAGGTTCAGTCGGTTCAGTTTTGGTCCCCTTCCACTGCATTTTCGATGGATTGCCACTGTGATACAGTGGCCACTCCTTGCGCCTGTCCAACAGCAGTCAGTTTAGTTAACATAGATGACTGTATTTGAACACAAGCTTGCATGCCAGTTAATTTTGATGGTCACTGCTTTGATATAGAGTATCAGGTAAGTTCAGGCATATTCAAGGAGTGTGTGCTCTTACATTACTTCTACTGAGGAGGAACATGGTGTGTATAAATATTTCAGTTGGCATTTTCTCTCTTCTTCTGCAATGATAACGCTGGTTGTTGTAACCTGCGTATACGGCCTACGAGCGCGTAAACAAGCAACAGAATAACGGTTAGTGAAACGGTAGATAACGAAACGACGTTCAACGGTTCTGAACGACTGACTACGAAATATGCACGATCAATACGTATCTTTCCGGCCAACCCAGCCACTTGAGGCTAACGAACGAACACAGAGAAAAGACTGGCCCCCGGACAGAGCTACTTTATGTCACTCACTCCGAAGACAACGTGGTCACAAACCCGTTCGTATTTATAGGGTTTGGGACTAGCAACATGCAAGGTCAAAGGGAATGGACCAGACAAAAGTCTAGACAGTACAGTCTAGGTGTGTAGTCGGGATGGCAGCAACAGTTGTCACGAGGGCGTAGGTCGATTGTGAAGATCGGATCCGCGCGCGACCATGGCAAAGGTAAAGGTCACTCACAAGTGAACTTTGTCACTTGTGGTCACACAATGTTTTCGGGTAACTGGCAACTTCCCCGACACTGGTCAAAGTTGTGGATTGTAAATCTTAGAGTTTTGCGAGGCATATCCGTGTGTTGTACACTGGGTGTCTTTGTACATCACTACGTGTACCGTCAGGACTACCGTGTAAACTCGAACGCAGCAAAATTTTGTAGAATACGGTGTACGTTCATTTTGTCGAAATACTTGTGTGGACAAATATCTGTCGTCAGTGTTTGGTAACCTGGTCAATATCTCTCCCGTTCGATACGACTTCTTGTATATCATATTTCAACGCACTGTTTACAACCCAACTAAATGGTAACCCGCAGTGGCGTCAGCCCATAACGACGTAACACGTTGTACCGAGAGGTTGCGGTAGTCCGTAACAGCATCAGAGTACATACACATGCGTAAAAGACAGAAGCCATTTGAAAATGACTTTCCGATGACAAGTCGCGACACGAACCTGAAACACCTGTGAGCGCAAACAACCATTAACCAAGTAACCTTGTTGATTATGGTCGTGCCTTACATAATCTAACACCCAATTAGCGCTGACTACATTATTTATCTTTTCCAATTTAAGACGTCTCAATATCCCTTTCACGCGCTCCGACGTCAGATGTGTTACCGGATTACAACACCAAACGGGTTGTACGGTTAATGTGTTCACGAGTAGGCTGACACACAGAGATTGGTGGATTCTTACGGAATAGGAGAGCATAGGTCCGCCTAGAGCAGGCAGCAAGCAAGGCTAATGTGTCTGGACCCGGTTGCTAGGCTGACCGGGATGCAGACTAACACACATGCCTTGAACACTGAACGCATGATTGTGTGTGTATGACGCAGAATACACATGAACAACACTTCTGGTAAACCGGTCGTCTGTCTGTGCGAACATAAGCGATCTACTCGGAGGGGCATAAACTTCGGTGATCGACGTCGTCCGAACGGCCGGACGCATCGGGCAAGTCTCAGGTGCTAGAGCGGTAGTCATCCGAGTAACAGTTTGACATATGACATGAAATAAGGGTTGAAGCAGCCGGAGTAATACCGGTCGTCCGTGCAGTGTGGGCCCGGAGACAAAATCCAGATTGCTGACTATAGGGACTGTTCGGAATAACAGGCTTCATAATCGACCCGGGTTGGTAAACTGGCGAACAGGCTTGGCACATCGCCACTAACCACAGCCAGACTGGCTGGCACGGGGGTGTACGCGTATTTCAAATCAAGCCATTCAGCTCCGTTGTCTCAATGCTTTGGCCACCACGATCGACAAAACCTTGCTGCCCACACATTTCAGCGCTTGAAAGGCAACGCTGGACTGGGAACTAGTATACCTCGATGATGTCAAATGGGCAAAGAAATAATATATTCATCATAATTTATTCACCAAACGATGGATAATAAAATGTTGCATTCATGACCGACACAAATTTTCAAACTATTGAAGGGAGGGGTCGAAAACCAACAGTTTTCTCATAAAATTTGAAGCCCGTCATGCTGTGTTTTTAGATTTACCGCGCCATCTGTGAACTCCAGTGTGAGATTTGATAACTGTGCAGCCACAATGGTAGGCCCGGTTTAGCATGTCTTAGTTTTGTGTTTTTGTTGTTATCCCACTCTCTGTCGATATGTCTCATTTGACCGTGTTATTCATGTTTGGATACCGTGATGAAGGCAACTTGAGATTAGGGTGGACAGCTCGTTCAAAGATGTTGACCACTTTGAAGTGCATCGTTCTCTGCTTAACTGCATTGTTTTGAAAAATGCTGTGCGTAAATTGGACCGGACTAACTATCCTGCTTGAACTAGATCACACCGATGTACTGCGACTAAGAGGATAATGTGTCGTTTTAAGGGAAACAGCTACCGATGCTGAAACAGTTTTTGTACACTGCGGCTGAACCATATGCAGCATATAGAGGTTACTGGATGTCATTACGTAGGACTGGCTACATCTTAATGTACGCTTGTACATTCCGTGCAATAAGTACTCGGTCTCCATTCTCCATGGTCTTTTTATACGTATTACGTCTGGTTGCTGCGCATCTGGGACCTATGACAACTGAAGGCAGGGATGAAACACTCAGAATAATCGATCAATCGCGGTCTTCAAGCCTGGGGTGGATAGTGTTCGGGGCAGATGGCTAACCATTCAAAGTCTACTCTGGCTTTTGCTGACCTAGACTTGATTTAAGCAGGACAAACGACCTCATTTGAGCGATATAGGGATCTGCTGACCACTATGCCAACGGAATAGTATGACTAGGGGAAGGCTAGGTGCAGGTGGCCGCATTCCAGTACTATGACTGGACACTGAATGGTTTAACAGATATGAAAATCTGTTAACCGGTAGTTTGTCATGAAATAGCCCAGTAATTCACACTGGATGCAAACCACCCATTCACTTCGTCCCATCAGTATTTTCTAAAAAGTGACTGTTTAAAAACCGAATTAACCATGAGCTGCGTTTGAATCAGTCTGCTTCCACACTGTTCTCCCCGGTCTGTGAAGGCTTTTGTGAACCAAGCTACACGCCTCATACATGTGCAGATTGTCACTGTCCCAACTGACTTTAACTCAGTCCCAAGAATACATTTATTTAATCTTTCTCTCGTTCAAACCTATACAGTGTCTGGAGTAAGACTGATTGCCTGAAGAAAAACGATGTCTGTTATCTGGGACAGATGAGACCTTGTGTTTCAAGGGATAACTTTATCTTGTTGAACGCCGTGATATATCCAGTGACGGATCGAATCAATTCAACACCAGAACTGTGGTCTATGTTTAGATCTGGATGCCATCCGCTTTAGGATTTTTAATTGATATAATAGTTACACTAACTTGCTGGACGACTATCTCCTATCAGTAGACCACTTCTTTGCTGGCTGGCTGTTAATTCATGGAGCAAACTGGCCCCTTTGTCTTGGCAAGTCATTCATCGATTCAAGGACCTTTTTAACTTCCCCATCTCACTTTTCTAAGTTACCTATCCTGTTCACTACGACGCTGCAGACAAGGTCACGTATTAATTGCGCGTTGTCACGTTGCCCACACGTTATCTGGAGAAATCAAGGTAAGCATGTTCGAACTGGCAACCGTTCGACTTGTGATTGGCGTGAGTTACGTGGCCATATCCTATGCAAACCAGTTATAAAGTGTATCGCGAAGCCGCCTGATCGATAGGGCTTCGATGAGTGTTCATTTGAACAGTGATCTATTTGGCAAGCGTTTCATTTTTTTAACAATGTACACTAATCTAAATCCTAATGATATGTCAGTCTCACCTCCCAATTATGACACGTTACCTTTCATTTCTAATTATGACCTACGAATTTTCCTTGGTTAACCGTTGGTCAACTTGAGTATGTTTCATAAACTATCAAGGATTTTAAATGTTACCAATTCAAGCATTCTGTCGATTGTTCCAGATGGAGCATTATGTAAAGCAGAACGATATGTTCTTCTTCTGGATTCCACTTCGCTGGCGGGTTCCACTTCTTCCGTGCGCGAACATCTAAGGGAAGGTGAGGTTTTATATTGTGCTTTCTAAGTTTGATGCATGACCTAGGTGTTAGACATATCTGTTTGCGTGTATTAAACTTAATTTAACTTTTAAACGTTAGGTCCATTGCTCAGTACACAGTATATTTCGGTAGTAGGGTTAACTTGTGTGCAACGTGCAAGATGATAGCCTTAATAAATTGTCTACCAACCCGAAAACGACCAACTAGTTATATGCTATCACACAGTTCGTCGGAAGTACGTTTGCTCGTAAGTGTAATTTTGTATTGTTTGACGTACATATATATTCACGCTTTACCTTCTGCCTCACAGCAATCGAAAACGCCTTCGGAATTCGTTCATTCGTTTGATACGATCACTTTGTGGGACTTGTCTTTATAATTGTACAGCTGATGGACTTCAAATATTTGTATACTTAAATAGCTGTATCAAATCTACACTCACATTGACACACTTTCCTGTTCAGTTGTTTCAGTTTGGCCGGCCGCACATTCAGTACTTTAGTTCATTATTTGAAAAGGATAATCTGGAAATTTTTAACTGTCTTTACTCACTATTCAACCTCTTCAGAGTAACATTATCAGTCGGCAACTGGAAACATGTTGCTGTATCATAACTATTTCTGTGTTTAGGATCGAATTGGTTGTCTGTTTGGTTGTTAATGCTATGTCGAAACAATGCGAAACGGTGTACGCCCAACTGTGATCACTTTTGGTAGCCTTGCCTAGTATACAACAGTGCCACTTTACAGGACATGAACCGCGTGAAGAAAAAGCGTGATTAATTTCGTGGAATGGCTTCATCTTTCCAACACGTCTTCTCTGACTGGATCCCAAACATCACCAACAAATGTAGCATATCATCGTAGTCAACAGCTGTCGTTTGTGGGAGTTTTTACCACTATAAATTGAATCCCACTTATATATTTGACTCCATATCTTAAGTCCATGAAACATTCTGTCGTCCCACTATGCAGAGACCAAACACTGGATTGAGGCCTTGTCCTCGTGTGATCTCAATCGATCGGAATTCGAGTTCATGCGTATATACCATCATTAACCGGAAACTTCGCAACCATATCGTCACATACAACTGGGGCTGCTCCAATATGAAACCAATCAATCTCAGCCATCCCCAACCAAATTGGTAGTGATCTGTCTAAGACATTTTTAGGTAATCACTTATCCGGCAGTCATTGCAGTTTTAAAATAATGATGAAAAATATTAAATCACCGAACCATTCTTGTGGGAACACTCGAACTCTCAAAAATTGTCTACCTTTTTAATGTGTTATTTTTCTATCTGGCACGACGCTTTGCATATTGACACATGTAAATGTATTGTGTCTCCTGGTCCTTTCGGCTGTATCCATAATGAACTTGAAAATAGGTTTTTTTCGACTATTTCGGCACTTCTTACCTGTCACGCTGTGTATTTTACAGAAACTGTGAACGAATTGCGTACAAGATCGTAGATTGCAACGGTCCACTAACATTTAGTTTAACGATTTGCATCGCCTCTCACGCTGGTCAGTTCTTGGAATAAAAAAATCCCGTAATTACCCGAAGATAGGAGGGCAAATATTATGGATGCCGAAGTAATTACGACGCATCAAAGTTCCTTATAGATCACACGTCTATACCGTGTTGTTGGTTCGTGCTCGTTTTTCTTAGCATTTCATCAGGGTGCATGATCAAGTCAAAAACGACTATTCCGACTTTCTCAAAGCAGCCTTAAGGTTTGGTCAAAACTTGCGGCCTTTTTTTCAAAGACCCCACGAACGTACCATTCTGAGTAAGCCCGGTCCAACATTGCGAATTGTCACGAAAATCTGCATCATGCTGCGTCTGCCAAATGGACCTGATCTACTAATAGGCAGTGTTGCATGATCGACGGTATGTACATGCGAGTCGCTTAGAAAAAGTGCCCTGTTGGGCGTATTTCCACCACACTTTCGCAGGCATCTCAGATCCAACCATGATTAAGTTAAAACACTGGAGGACAACCCTTTAGACACTGAGTTGCTAATTTCAGTATCTTTCGAGCAGCAGCATCAAAATCATTATCTAAATGATATCGGAAAGGTTCATGAATACATTTCAGTTCGAGTGACAATCAGATAACGCGGCACATTTTCAGCAATGTTTGTGACACAAGAGTTTGGAATAAGTGTTAGTAAAGTTTTGGTTGTACTTCCATAGAGTTGACCTGACAGTATACAGGAAGGAGACGATGTCTAACTCAAGTTAGTTTAACTTGGCACAGTATTATCTGTCTACTCGTTCGCGAAAGATCTAGCTGGCTTGGATTCACTTGTGTAGACACTCGTTATCTTGTTGGTCCGGACCATTCCACTGTGTTGAATCATATGTCGTAGGTGAGACGAGTTTGACTGTGGATCTTCCTGGTGTATGCGCGTGACGTTGGTTGTGGTGTTGATGGTCAAAGGAGCTCGTTGATTATCGATCTGACGGGGTAGTTTGAGGCCACTGTCGAGCCGTATTGTTCTAATGTATGGTCGTATGTCACTGGGGTGGTGTATACATTTGACGTTGATGGTGCCATCATGTGACACCACAACCTGGCACTGCTGTCATGTCAGAAGCCGTGCCTGGAATCTGCGACCCATTTGCTTGTGGTTTTAAACGAACTTCTGTCAAAGTTCATGACAGTTTTTCCAGAAACAAAACTTGTAACCAGATGTCAAAAACAGCACATTGCATGATTTATTGCCTCACGAATTTTGCCCTGTCTCATCAGGGACATACTGTGGTGTTGGTGTTTATATAGCAGTCAAGCAAGGTTAGTGGAAAGAAGTGCACTACCACACACAACTCACGAACAATGAAATTGCTCTTTTGCCACGGTAGTCTCAAACTGGCAGCCATGAGCTCTTGGCAACGGAAGGGTTGCCATCTTTGCATAACAACAGCTTCAGTGAACTATACCAGTCGTCGAATTTTGGTCGTGTAGACGAACTTGAACGCAAGAACAGTGATTAGCTTATGTCCAAAATTCAGCAAGTGACAAGCGACCGAGGATGTTAAGTGTTTGCATTGTGCAACAGCAGTTGCCGGGTGCCGTTCTATCGCACGTCCAACCGAAGCCGGAACAGGCTCAGCTATTCGATTACGCAACTGTCGTTCCGTTCTACCCACTTATGTGACCTGACATCCACATTGAAACTGGAAAGTATAGTGGAATTTGGCGTACGGCAGTAGTGACATTTTCATCGAAAGGGTTGGTATCCGGCTAGTTGAACATAGCATCATGACGGAAGCCGCGTAGAATGTTCGACCGAGGGCTACTCGAAGCCCCCACCTGAGTTGCTCCACCACATCATCTTTATAGACTAGATGTAAGGTGACACTCCACTTGGGCACGGTTGACTGCCTTGTTGCAGCATGCTCAGGTTTTCTGTGTCGTTTGATGAATGCATGAGGATAGTCTGCGTTGCAACACCGATCGTAGGTGTCTGAAGTGCATTTTTTCCTGTCACGATGAACTAAAGTACGAATCAGAGCACGTTTGTATTGAACTGGCGTAAAACTGCTGAATTTCAAACACCAACCATTCCATGTGGTCTTTCTGTAAACAGATCTTTCGATTACACCATCTGATCGTCGCGTTATGAGAATGTCTAGAAAGGCACTGGATTGGTCAGTCTCAAGTTGAATTGACAGTTATATGTTTAGTTGCAGTTGACACATGTTGAGCTCAATTGATCGATAGTATGGGTCTCAATTGTATTGCGTTCCTGTGAAGTTTCGGTGAACCATATAGCCGCATCCTTGAGAATTTTGCAGTCGTCTTGTCGATAAACTGTCTAACGTGCTCGTCTTCTCTTCGCTGACGGTGTATATGTACGTTGACGACATAATAATCTGGGACGGCTGGCGCAATCACGGCCGCGTTCCACGAAATATCCCATAGTTATCTCACCACGACCTATGGTACCTGTACTTCCCTTGCACGCTTCAGTTAACTGCCGCGCAATTGTTACACATTGAACTTTCGAACGCTCATCGTGATCGTATTCCTTTAGACCTTCCAGTTTAAGTCCTCCCAAGATCTGAAGTTGACATTCCAGTGCGATAATCTTGACTGAATCACTAGGATTTCGTTTATTCGCTTTAAATTGCTCTCAACAGTTGTTTCAGAATACGATCGTCGCCCATCCTACGGACGGGACCTAGTCAATGAAACTGTCTGAACATTAGCATAGCTTCAATCCTGTCCGCATCTGCTGGTCGAATTATCTGTGTTCGGAACCATGTCTGACCACCGAATACTCAAGTCAAGTATTAGACATTGTATATGGAAACGGCTCAACTAGTGTATATTCCGCTGATATAATGTCCACGATCCATTGCCGGACGGCAGCGTACACAGCACTAGTGACTGGTGGACAAGGAGCTTGCTTTCCATCCTCATACTGTGGTTTTTCAGACATGTTTCTCAAAATGCCCGAAGGCAGCACCAGTCTTCGCCACATAAGCTCGCAACTGGTGGTCCACGGACAGAATTGCTGACGGATTGCTACCCAAGAGTTTGCGCAACTATTCAGAGTGTCTCCACCGATGCGGATTCCCGGTGGAAGTGTGGTGGATTATGAAACCAGAGATGCGAGTATTCCAACTCTCGGCGGAATACCTCAATGAGGCGGGGAGGTACGTCCAAAAGCCCAAAGCGGGAGGATCGGGGACAGCATGGGCGACCGGTGAATCATCGCTCAACTGGATCAGACCAATAGACAATGCATGGCAGGCAAAATGAGATGAACGACAAGATCAGGACGCAATTATTCCAGCACTCGGCGAAGTATCTCGACACGGTTGTGGAATACGGTCAAAGTCCACATTGGGTAAATTGCGGACAGCACGAGCGACCGGACGACCTATCGCCCAACGAGATAGAACCAACGATCGAGGAACGGCAGGCAAAAAACCTTCGACAGAAGGCATCGGTCACACACACAAACTGGGCCGAAGTGCACACGACATGTGAGCGGAAACCCGAATGTTGTGGACCGGAATTCCGGTTCATACGCGCGAGAGCGCGCGTGTCATGACAAGCAGCGAGTTGGACATCAAAAATTGTGCTTTACTGAACGTCTTTTCGTTACACAAGTACAACACCTCCATGAGAAGGTTTAAAAAGACAAAATGTCTTGTGTTTATATCCAAACTAAATTTGGATACCGCGATTGCGAAAACCTTGGCCTCTGTTTAAAAGTCACCTTTGCAAATAGCATAACATCATCTGCGAACAAACACATGCCTATTGTCGAAGTACCTAGACGAATTTTGGTACCGGAACGTCGAATGTTCAACAAGCGCCCATCCGTCCAATATTCAACTTCAACACTGACCTGCGAGTTCTGAATGGAAATTGTTAGCACTGTAGGCAGTTGTAGAGCAAACCGGGTTGGGACCAGGGTACACCGTTTGTTCATGTCAGTGACAGTGTTAAAATCATCAGAGATCGATCCACACGACTACACCTTTTCCTTCATATCCACGTGCAACATTCCAATTAGGTTGACGAACCTGCCTAGACATTCACAAGTCCACTGTGCCTTACGGCTCATTGAATCAAACACCTTAATGATATCCAAAAAGAGGGCATACAGCGGCTGGCTGTGTTTACGACAAGTTTTCTGGATCTTTCGAACAACGAGCATCATGTTAGTCATACTGCGGCCTACTAGATATCCACATTGACGACGCCGCGATAATTGTCGGTACATTGCTTGTTACCCTTACTTTTAAGCAAAGGTACTATCAGGACACCTTTTGACTCTTGAGGGACTACATCCTGACTTCGGATGGACTGAACCAACTGGAACAAAGCACATTCCAAAACTGGGCAGTTGCTCTGCAAAATTTCTCCTGGCCATTCATCCTCAGTTGCAAACTTTTTGGTTTCGAAGTTGTACGCTAGCTCTCTGCACCTCTGCCAAGTCTGATGTAGGAGTAAGTGGAGCTTTGACATCCTGTTGTGGCAGGCTATTCACGATAGCCTGGTTAATGGTAGCCGGCTGGTTTATTAGCCAACCGAGGTGCCTTCGCCAGACTTTCATGATGTACTTCAGTTGAGTGCGCGAAAAGTTTGAATCACGTCAATCAGGTGACTGGACGGACGGACCTAATATCATTTTCAGCGAATTGTGGAACTCCTTGTGTTGCGGGCGGTCAGTGTAGCCCTGGAACAGCTCATCTTGTCCTTTCCACCGGTCGTCCTTGAGTCCACGAAGTCGTTCAGCAAGTTGGTGCGTTACTCACTTAACTTCATCATTCGGGTCCATTGTGGAAACAGCAAACGCTGCATTCTTCTTTCGTATTAAGTTGGAGATAGCTGTATTGTTGTTCACGAAACAATTAGGATGTTTAGTGCCTACTGATTTGGTTGATTCTGTTGTGACTTGTTCCCCCAGTTTTTGCCACGTCTTTCAGACGAATGGCAACTGCACACTGAAATGCTGCCTTTGTTTTTCAGTTCACATGATACCCACTTCGCAAATGTCGCGCTGCAGTAAGATCATGCAATCAAGCAAATAGTAATGATCGCTTCAGGAGGAGTGCACGTTGTGACTTCGCTCGCATCCAGCTGGAATCAGTGTTTGTGATAGCCGAATCGTGAGTAGCACACAGGTGATGCGGACGATCACCATTCTCGTTGACTGAAACAATGCCGTGGGGTCCGAAGACCCGACCAGGCTATTGAGTCGCGCCCAACTCGAACGTTCAGGTCACCTAGGATGAACAGTCGATCACTCACGGGTGTCAAGTGAGTTTAGAACTGTTCCCTCGTATCATCAGTGTAACACATAGTTAGACCATAAACACTAAGAAATGTAACGGACTTACTACGATCGAGTAGCAGGCACATAGACAGCATTCGAGGGCTAATGCCGTACGGTTCGCATATCTTCAGAGATTTGATGCGGTCAGGGACTGCGTAACAGGCACCATGCCTCAAGCACCGTCTGCCAGGTAACTTATTCAGTAGAACGGGTACCCAGCCCCTGCTTCTCGAAATTTACCTTAGTCTGCGTGGCAGTGACGTCGATACCTTAGCGGCTCAGTTTCGTGGTGGTGCATCATTCCGGCCGTTCGATGTTGCATCGATCCGGCAGCATACACAAAGTTCCTGTCTCTACTGACAACACCTTACGTCCACGCGTATGCTTCAGGCTGGCAAGTAGGACCTCAAACGGAGCTTCCGATCGAACAGTTTTACGATTGAAACAAAACGAAACGGGGTTTTCTTGGAATATTCCACTCGGAACCAATCACTCATAAGTCCTGTTCATTTGGCAATGGTGCCAACCCAGCCGGGAGACGCAGTCAGCAAAACGTTCACGACTCATTCCGGTTAATTTTGTGTGCAGTAGGTGTATTGTAAGCTACATCATGCTTCAGATTCCAACTGGCTTTTCGACCTTACACGATAATTTGCTGATGGTCGTGATCAAACGTTGGGCGGTCAGATTACTCTTCGTTTGGCAGTACTCTTTCTAATCCCTTCCGTATGCTGCAACTATAAATACAGTTCTGTTGCATAGTTCTCTCGACAGTGACATTACTAACCGATCACGACTTTCTCCTACTGTTTTAACCCCTTTTCCTGCTGCTTTCGGGAGATACTTGTCTTCTGAGGCCAAGACAACTGGTAAACATTGGCGCCTTCAATGTGCGTACTCTCCGGCAAGTCTGTCAGCAAAGTGCTCTGGCTAGTACTCTCTCAAGTTTGGAGTTTGATGTGTGCTGTGTGTCGGGGACGATTCTAGCACGGTTTGAGCTCACCTCTAGAAAACTGTCGATCCAAGCGCTTCTGTCTCAGGGTTTCTGGTGATGTCGAAGCCGAATCTCGCGGTCAAGCTGGAGAGGGAATTGCACTGATGATGATCTGGCAAAAAATTTGTCCGTAACCAAAAGATGATACCGCCAATAAAAGTATGTACATTTATCACGTAAATAGCAGTGTACCAAACATAAGCGAACAACAAACTTGATTACAGTATTTGGACTTATCACAATCCTGATAGCACCGTAAAAATGATTGTTGTGGAACACTGAATAAAGAAGTAGAGGATTGCGTGATGTGACGGAGGGATAGGTGGACACGAGCGAAAGTGGTTGAGCGTTCACATATGATAATTCGGTCGTGCCTAACGTGAGGTCAATGGCGCAGTGGTAAACACGGTTGCCTCATGAACAGCATGTCCGTGGTTCAAGTCCTGGCAGTGGCGATGATATGCACTACTGACGAGCTCTAATGAGAGCGAAACTCGAGTCTAGTGCTGGGTGAAGATGTACAGGTCTGGGAGAAAAAATCCACTCGATGCGACCGTGTACCGCTTAGCTCGCGTCCCTGAGTCTGGACACGATGTGTCCTGTCATTCCCACTTCAGACCTATAATAATATGAACACGTGTAAGAGGGCTCGGTGGTTTTTCGGTTTGACAGTGTTTGTGGCCAGTGACAGTTCCCAACCATAAGCGGGATGATGTGTATAGGGGATGGGGGTTGCAAGACAGGATAGTACAGACACTAGCTGCACCGGATGATCTGGATCTGCTAGCCGTATCGGGCGCACAATGAATAAACACGGCTGTTTATCGAGGTCACGTTACCGTTAGGAATGTAGAATAAAAGGTCATAAAACGTTGGACCGCGTTGAAGTATCAAATGTGACATGTCAACACGGTTATTATTGTAGACAAAAATATGTCAGTTATCGGTGTCCGGTCAAGAAAACACCTACAGCACGCAGAATTTCGTGCATCACTGCCTAAGCATCCGATTGCAGTTAGAAGTGAGATATACATACCTGTGAGCTTGGCTGCTTTTTATCGGGCTGCTCCCGTTTGGCCTATCTGACATCCTTGAACCTGCAAGGACCGAAGTCCTAATTAGCACAGCACTCTGGATCAAAATAGCTCATAAATTCGATCACTACGCCAGAGTAACAGGTTGGTTGGCAGCATCCGATTCGAATTAACTTGTCACATTGACCAAAACCAAAAGACGCCTGGGCTTGCGCTGCACCACTTGTGGCTCCACTCACACACCACGTATCCAGTATAAACCCGAAGGAATGAGACCAGGAGGTATGTGGATGAGACCTTCGTGTTCAGTCAGCCAATGCCAGTTAGCTAGTTGATAGGCTGGCTCGAAACTGAAACCCCTATCTCTCGGGCAATAAACAGGGTGACTGCAATGATAAGTTCCAAACTGAAAAAATGTTGAAAATATAACGCAAGAAATATTCTAGTATAGGACTACACGTTAGTACACTTTAGAGAGAATACGTGCATTTACAAACAAAGTCTCAATCAACACGAACAGATGGTCAGATAGAAAAGGCTATCAACCACTTGGTCATAATGACATCCATAGACAGAGAGAAAAACAAAATGGTACATTTGGAACATCAGCACTTGTGTGTTAATCGATATCAACTCGTTTTATGGAGCCGGTGAGATCTGGAAAATTCGCCCAAATTGGAGTGCGCTCGGCTTGCCCTTCGTCTATTCGGCACACTCTCAAACTTCGTTACTTGTGGAGTTCTCGCAAGACAGCCCAATCTACTACCGGTCGTTCCTGACAATACACCAAATTGTGTTATTAATAAGTACTTTGACAGATCTGTGTTTTCAAATGGGACCCGAATGTGAATAACTAGGGTTCCGGCTGGACTCGAACCGGCGACAGAAACACCACGTCTAAACGCGGTAAACGCTCTATCAGCCGAGCTACGAAGCCACGCCAGAAGCTCGGAAATCTAACGTTTGCACTCGGTTACCCACCCGTCTCATAGAATGCACCATATGATCCAAGGGATCGACTGCCCTGACGGGATTTTTCGAACAATTCAAGCTGGAATCGACCAACGCCACTGACGAGCACAGAAATTGTGTTACTAATAAGTAGCTTGGCAGATTTACGATTTTAAATGGGACCCAGTTGTGAAAAGTCAAGTCCAAGTGCGAAATTTCCGAGCTCCTGGTGTGGTTCCGCAGTTCACCTGGTGGAGCGCTTGCCGCGTGTGGGCATGGTGTTTCTGTCGCTGAATCGAATCCAGCCAAAACCTTGATGTTTCACAAATGAGTCCCATTTACAATACAGGTATGTGTAGCCACACAAACTACGCGACATTGCAGACAGACAAAACTCAGGTTTACGGACTGCCCACGTGGTTCACGGAGAACGACCCTCTACTGTCTAATGTAGTAAACGGTTAGTACCAAGAAACAAAGTTGACGGCTTGGAAGAGATAGGTTAGCAGTGCACAAAATGACAGATCAGCCAGATCAATGAATAATATACCCAGGAAAACACAAAATAACACCTAACGATATGATCCATTAGTTCCGTCAGCGATTTTAGAAATCAGGGGGATAACTGCCAAATCAAAGGGTCAAATGTTGACAACGTTAAGGTTATCACTAAAAGGAAAGATGTGTAAAGCCTGTATGAGTGATCCATCTTACTCTAATGACAAAGTGCAATGCCAATACCGAAATGTTTCCAATTCTGTCTCTCATACTGCAGTTGTCTAATTCGTTCGAAACTTTGGACTTGTCCGTTTAGGTGGACTATATCATATGGTCAGCAAGCAAATATTCCTGGGGGAGCTTTCGGTACAAGAGTGAAGAAATGCCCTGTTTATGTCAATCTTCCATATAAGTGATGTCCGAAAGACCTCCACCAGTCATTGAGATAAATGATATGCAATGTCTGTGTACGGTTTGCCTCCCATTACGGTTCATACGTGTAACCCTTCGGTGAAGAAATTATTAACAGACCTGTAATGTTTGGCCATAGTTCTATATTGCATGACTTAGAATGATCGGACGTGTCAGTCGATGGCACGCACACACATTGTGCGTTCAAAATAATTACGGATATCAGGCACAACAAATAACACCATTGGGAGAACGCAGCGCTTGTACACAAGCCATCCAACCACAACAGACTGGTAGAAAACTGTGTGATGATGCGAACACCTATTATAACCAAAGCACGTGCAAACACCCATACATCCACAACAATTACATACAAATGAACAAAACACTGTGAACAACCGCCAAACGACCCAGGAGGAAGCAAGAGAGAGAAATGTGCTGATAAATACGGAAGATAGTTACACGCAATGTAGGAACCACACGGGAATCAATAATCCTATCACGACCAATCCATGGACTAAGATGAAACAGTGCGACACCACCATCTTATTGTATGTATACATGAAAGACGCGCGCAATCCCACATGGTTCCGAATGCACACACACACGCGAAGCCCAAGATTTGTGTGTGCTCGGCGACGTCATTCTACCAGTACTCAATCTTTCGAAAGATACCTTTACATCATGGCACAAAGTTGTCAGTGTCATATTATTTTCCCATAGAATTACATCTGACTTGTTCGATTCACCTCTTTTTCCATTGCCTCGTCGGATTTTCATCTCCGTGTCGAACCATGGTTAGTCACTATACCAACGACAAACTATGTTCACATGACTGCGTATTATATTGTTCTTGGACCTTGTAACCATGCCGTACGTGCATCGAACTGTTTTCCCCTACTCTTGATGGCTATCAGTGATGTTAGTGATTACGACTCCAATGGGTACGATCACTGCATGAAATGAGTTATTCGGCTATTATTATGACAGCATATTTGGCGATTGGATGACAAAACTTTTGAAGTGATACTCGACTCGTTTAAAGAATACGTAGTCTTAATTTGTTCAGCTGCTACGTATGATTTCCCCAGTCGTGTGTGGTACCTGCGAGACCCAGCAAGGTCAAACCAGCTCTCCACTGCTTCGTTGGTGGTCATTGACTAACTGTTTGCAAATACAAAATACTGGGTATGTGATACGCATGAGGGCTAGTTTTGTTGAAGCCGTGGGGATTGAGATGTTCAGGTTGGACGAACACTTGTTTTTCACTCCAACGATAGCGCTCACATGACAGACAGTATGACTAGCGTACCAATGGTTTTATTCATACGATCGAATAAGTGAGATAGTACTGTACTGGTGCCTGCAAAGGTATTATCACAGCATCCTTAAAATCTTTTGGCATCACCTCGTGCTCCCAGGTGAAGTGAACCAGCTGGAACAGTGCACGTTCCATCGCTGGACCGCCATTCTTCAAGATTTCATTGGGCAATCCATCTTCACCTGCAGTCTTCCCGTTGCGAAGTTTACCGATCGCTCTCTGCAGTTCTAATAAATCAAGAGCGAGAGCAATTGAAGGCTTGATGGCCTGTTGCGGCAGGCTGTTCATGGTCACCTAATCAATGGTAGCAGGACGATTTAGTAGGCTACCAAAGTGTTTGCTCCAGACCTTCATTATGTCCTCTGGTTGGGTGTACGAACAGCCGGTGTCCAGGACTTTAGTAGACTGAATCGATGGACCGAAGATCGGTTTGGATGAATCGTAGTCGAAGATCTGCGAAATCCAGTATTCGCTTGCCCTGCTTCATCCACCAGTTATCCTTGATTGCACGAACACGCTCGATCAGTTGACGGCGTATACTCTGGAACGTGGCTTTCTTCGCTTCATTGTCTGGGTCCACCGTGGAGGCAACAAACGCGGCATTTTTCTCTCGTACCAGTTCGGCGATAACCGCGTTGTTGTCGTCAAACCAGTCCGAACGTGTCTGGCGTTTGGTACCGATCGTCTCGGTGGCTGCCGTCGTGATCCGTTCCTTGATGAACTGCTACATACCCTCAGTGGTAGTGGATACATTAGTCCCATGCAGACGAGGGGAAACTGCACATTGAAAAACAGCCTTCGTCTCGCAGTTTTCTAGTTGTTCGATATCCAACTTCTGCCGCTGTCCGGAAGATTTACAATAAACAGACTTGCGTACATGGATAAATAATTTGGTTCTGACCAGTCTATGCTCAGTGCTACATTCAGCGCCGTGCATCACACGCGTGATACGCAATTCATGAATGTCGCGCTGCCGCTAAATTACATAGTCAAGCAAATGGTGATGACCGCTTCGTGGATGGGTCCACGCCGTGATGTCGCTCGCATCCAGCTGGCATCGGGTGTTCATGATGGCCGAATCGCGAGTAGCACACAAGTGGAGCAGACGATCACCGTTCTCATTGACTGGGCCAATGCCGTGGGATCTGAGGACTCCCAGCCAAGCTACCGAGTCGCGCCCGACTTGAGCGTTCAATTCATCCAGAATAATCAAACGATCACTCACCGGCACTGACCGGATTGTGGCGGACAGTTGATCATAAAAATGTTTCTTTGTATCATCAGTGTGACACATAGTCGGCGGTATACACTCGCATACATACGCACACACGTACGCGCGACGAAGTGGAAACAGATAGTGTTCAGACTTACGAGCTTGACACCTCGTCTCAAGCTTAACTCGAGGAAACTTTGTTTCAGGGTCACTATATTCTTACGTGTAACACGTCGTCTGCTTCAATTGGAGACTTAAAGAACACGCTGATAATCGAGGCTAACGCTTGGTAGACAAACTGACAAATGATGTCATCATAGGTTGATTTGCAAAATTGAAATACTGCATCTCAAATGAAAACAATCTGATCGGATCCGTTTGGTTAACTTGTATTACTATAGTACTCTATAGCATTCTCAGGCCCGAAAACAAGCACTAATGAAAGAATAATTTAACGGAAGTTATACCTACTATCATGGACAACTTAGTAGTTCTGATGTACAGTAGTATGCAGTGCGAATTAAAGAAACGTGTACCGAATCTCCTGTAAAGATTACAGAAGAATTAGAGTATTGATGTCAGATAAATGAGATGTGAATAAATGTCTTGGCTAAACATGAAGATAACAGCGACGGTAAATACATGCGCTCATACTAGCCTCCATGTGCTCCGGAAATAAGCCCACAATAGAGGCGTAACACGAACCCTACTGGTTACGTTAAAGAGATTAAGCTACACTGTTTAGTGAATTGTGGAAACAATGTGCACGGGAGGGGTATCGAACAGCTTTGCTGTACCTTAACTGAAAATAATTCGAATAACTTGCCGAGTCAGCTTCATGAAGCAACACTCATCAAGTTTCCATAATGCCAAGACCACTAAAGGACTGGGGTTTTTTATATTTCGTGATAAACACAGCATCAGTGAACTGGCTGTTCACGATGGGATTCATTCTAAAGAACAGCGGTCGTCGTTATGGGTTGTTACCAGAAAGTTAGATCAAGTGACTCAACTGACACCATCCTTGATGCCTACTGGCAGACAGGGCAAGGCATATATAGGCATGAACCTCCGTGGTTCGATCAGTGGTGGAAGCGAAGATATACTGTACACGCAGTGTCTGTTTGGCATAGTCCGCCAGCGTTCTCATTACTGAATAGCCACGTGAATTGGCCATACTAATAGTCTCACTTATACTATTTTGACAAGGCCGTCGTTTTTAGTAGGCCCATTAAGTCAACATCCATAAATGTTCTACATCCTGTCACACTTATTAACCTAGTAAGATATGGTTGGCGGCATCCGAAACGGATTAGCCTGTCACAGTGACCGAAGCCAAAGGACGCCTGCGCTTTAAACCATCACCGCAAGTGGCTTGCGCTGCACCACTTGCAGTTCCACTCACACACCACGTATCCGGTGTAAACCCGAAGGAATAAGACCAGTAGGTGTG
>JTDE01001871.1:0-30691 GCA_014338405.1 Paragonimus skrjabini miyazakii | reverse complement strand
GCTAGTAGAGCCCTTGCCGCGTTGAGGCATGGTGTATCTGTCGCTGGTTCGAATCCAACCGAATCCCTGACTTTTCACAGTTGGGTCTCATCTAAATTCATAAATCTGCCACACTACTTATTGGTAATACAAATTACAGTCATCGGTTCAGATGCGGGCGCTTGGCGACCTACGTCAAAAAAACGAGAGATAATTGTGTCGCCGTATAAATGAACACATTCCGAAACGGGTCGAATGCTGGAAATATCAAAACGATTTCATTGTTCTATCCGTTGGTGACCCCTTTGGTTTTGTTCCATAGGCAATTATAACGGCAACGTGCACTTGTAACAATGCAGCAAAACATCATCGTGCAAACGTGTGCCATTTTCTTGTCTTATGAAATCAATGTCTTAAGTGTGACTACTTCTGTTGCATTATTTCGCTTATGGTCAAAAACCTGTGTGCATTCAAAAGAGATCTTAAACATAATGCAAGTATTTCATTTAACTAAATTCAGTTCTTCCTATCAACCTGACATGTGCACATCTTAACAGAGGTGTATGTTCTATGAGCATAATTCTCCTAATCATCTGGGGATATTGCACACAATCCTATAAGCACACACACTTGTACTCATAACACGTTTGTGTCGCGAGCGGATATTCCAAGCATTCTGAGAGGTATTCGTTTAAGGATTGATATGTTACTGTAGCATTGTCTAATAACAGTATTGGAAATATTGTTAGTAACAATAAACGGTCAGCACCTTAGATTTAGCCTAGCCCTGGTGCCCCTGAGGGATGAAAGTTTCGGGCACGTAGCGGCCAGCTGAATGACTGACGATGCTAAATGTCCATGTGTGGTTATCACTTACAAGATTCGTAGATAATTTGCTGTCTAAAGGATGCTGAGAGAGCTTACGTATGTTTGAATCTGTGTTAGGTAGTTTAGAAAGTGAAAACAAATCGGAAGTTTGGTTTAGTTTCGGAAAATCGATGGCAAAAGAGAAATTCGGAGGATGATGAGTAGAAAGTAAACGGTAATTACAACTTATCAAGCACATACCAAACGCATTACCAGGTACAACGTATAGCATAAACAGCGCGAGGTCGACAGTGTCCTTATTCTATCGTAATAAATAGGATGATCCACTTATATGAATATTCAGTTTAGTATTCCAAATACATGCTTCTACTCTTTGCTTAGATTCAACTGCTAGTGAAGCAGTCATGAAAGGTTCCATAAGTAGTTCGGGGTTGGGCACACCTGGAAGCTAAACGAGCTTTCCCTGCAAGCCAAGTGCCTCATTCGATGTTGTAGCACTAACGAGTTGCTTCTGAAATGATCATTTTCATTAGACAAGTATCCTTTTTTATTGTGGGACGCTGGCACTGATAGACGAGCCTACATATCACAACCAAGTCACTTCTAATAAGTTAGCGGCACACCGTGCAGTTTATGAGTAGGACAAAAATATAGTCCCTTAACCCATTTTATATCTTTATATTATATCTTCTCAATAAGAGTAGCGTTTTTCACAAAATAAGGAAGTAGTTAAGCGCTAGACGTTAATTCAAAAGAATACAGTGTTAGTCCGACAGGAGGTAACCGGTTAAATAGATCCAGGAGTAAATCTTGGGATATCCGATATCCTAGCCCTCATAATGTTAATGGAAGCAGAGTGGCTGTAATAACAACAAATTTATTGTCTAGTAACAGTCTGGGGAATTCAGTTTGAGTACCCACAGCTGACATCCACTGATTAGATCTTTAACGAAATGACTAAACTACCCAACGATTTGGTCGTTGAAATTGCGTTGGGGAGAAGTTCACTGGCTTCCACTACTAACTGCCTGTTTCGTTTAAGTAGTAACAACAAAAGAATTATTGACAGAGACAAACCATGCGGTGACCGTTTGCACAATTTGTATTTGTCGATCAACTTATTCAGAAACAGGCTCACAATGACTGATTTCGAGGTGCATATGAGTAAGAAGTTTTAATTTAAAACTGTATGCGGTGTTCTATTGGCTGAGCAGAGACCTTATTCGCAAGCGACTGTGCTCTCCGTCTCACTGGTCGCTCGGAGTAATGTTAACGGTATCGAATCCGTGTGACTGACAAGTCAACGGCTACATTTCTAATGGCAAATGACCTAATGATTCAGGAGATAGACTGCCTCAGAAGGATTTCTCAAACAGCTCTGCCGGGGAAGTCGATCCCCCAGATGATTTGGTAACAGAATCGAACTGTGAAATTTCCAAGCTCTTGAAGTGGCTTCGTAACCTAACTGGTTGAGCGCTTGCCGCGTTTGGTTCGAATCTAGCCGCAGCTCCGATCTTTCACATTTGTGTCCCATCTAACCTCATAAATCTGCCAAACTACTTATTAGCCATATTATTTTGATTTATTTGTCTGATTTCTATTATAATGATTGATCACTTACATAGGAACACCTACTATTCAAAGGTTCGCAGTTGGATTACTGAATCGCTCGTCGCAGAAAGCCTCAGTCGTTTACGAATAATTAGGAAGAATATTACGGAATATTAACACCTCGTTTATTTTCATTGATAGCTTTCATAAAACCCTTGAATACGCACAATAAGGACACGTGGCAACAACAGCAGAAACTAAACAAATCGCTTACTCCTAAAGACAAGATTACCATCTTGACAAGCTGCCTGCTGTGTCGATTTCATTTGCTTGCAGGGAATATTTGTTACAGTTTGACCAGCATGATTTCCACCTATGTTACTGGTTTCCAGTTTCTACTGCGTGTTAGTGCGACGAACGATGTCACTGTGTCAGCCAGATGACCTGTTGCCGTTATGTGCATAGTCATCAAGGAATTAGGGTTCACGCCCACCGGTTGTGTTGTCAATGCTTCACTGTTCGACAACCACGTACAGGTGTGTCCATCCTCCGATCTGTTTTGACAACATGAACGTTACCATAGCTACGGATCAACTAATAATTTGCATGGGAGTCAGAATGACCGACGGAAAACACGGAAGATCTCGCGACTAATAACCAGCAGTCGCAACTCGACCAGTTTGGCGGTACTTCCTAAGGACAGTTGAAAGTGTGACCTAGAAAAGACAAAAACAGGTAGGTTTCCTTTCCAGGAAAGTTTGTAGGATTTGAATAGAGCATACAAAAGACGGACATTATATGATTTATGCTGGAGCATATTTCGTTGCACCTCTACTCGCGTTTACTACAGACGAGTTAAAATGTACAAAATTCTAAACCACATGAGCAACAATCACAAAATGTCAGTTCAAAACCAGTTCGATTGCTACCAAGGCAGAATCAACGTCACAAACGGTTCTTTTGTACGCACAAAATGGGGTGACGGTGTCTGATCGCAGCGGCCTCGGCATATCGTATCAAACGTTTGTTTCGAGTCGAGAACAGAACACGAAATGACTTTGATGAGTCAATCACATGTTGCGTCATCGAGTAATGCTTGGCAATCGATGACGCTGGCTCTTTCCGGATGTCTTCTGTCGAGTTGCTTAATTATGTGGTCGTTTGTTGAACCCATTTCGGTAAGTGTTCAGCAACCCTGGTTCCAAGCTGGCGCTCAGTTCTGCCAATATAGGATGCTCCACATCCACATTTGCATTCATAGATTACGTTTGATTGTAGAAGATTTGACTGTGTGATTTACAACGGATTTCAAAAAATTTTCATGGATCACTGATTGTTTCGAATGTAAACGGAGTTCGAATCGTCTGTAAACTGAAATTTCCAGTTTAACCCACCCATAACCAACTACATGATGTTACGGTTTGAGGAAGGCCAGCGTCAAACCATCTCACTTTAACTATTTTCAGTGTTCTTTTAAGTCTGTATCAGCAACAAATTCGATTGAGTTTATTCATCGTGACCTTGTCTGTTTATTCACTCTGCCACCAAATCTGTTCTCGTTCTGAAAACGACGGATACCATGTGTAAAAACGTCGTATGTATAGATGACACAAACTGTACCTGCTGGTTGAAATCCAGCAGGACAAATTGAAAGGAATGTAAAAGCTCATTTAATGTTAGACAGAATACTAATCGATGTGGTAAAGGTGGCCGTTGGCAGACGACCTGCTTATTCTACACTATCTATTCATGCACACCCATTGTTCATACATAACAATCCTGTGAGTATGCACTGCATTCATACGTCATATCAATAATAGCGTAGTGACATACCATGCACCGTCATATAAAGTAACAGGCTTACTTGTGATCACGTTTAAGATAGTATTTTTCGGGACTGGGCCCACAGATACGGATGATTGCCTCGTTACAAGATTTCACTAATGAACTTTATCGAACCGTTCTGGATGAACAGGGTCGTGAGTCCCCCATACATGATTTATTCGAATTTTGTAGCATGCTTGATTAACACTTATTTCTCGCCGACAAGTATCTACCTTGGCTTGCTAGCCACCATGATGGGCAGTCAGGGTCGAACAAAAGAGCAAATTGTGAAAGCAATCAACTTAGATCGTAATATTGAAGAAACAAAAAGCCACGACCTCTTGTCTAAACGGATGGCTGGTCTATTACGTAAGTCGCAGTAAACCGTACTTTGAATAAGTTTGGCTTCTTTCCTAGGACCAATCCCTAGGTGTATTACAGGGGGTACAACTCAAAGCGTGTTTGTCATCGGGTCGAATCGTATGTTTTATTCTGCTGGACTCAACATCTCCCCGCAGTACCTAAAGGATATCGAACGATATTATGGATTTGAATCCGAATTCGTAAGCTCAACAGTTTCACACTAACAATGAAACTTATTCATTCTGATTTACTTTCTCCCATCCTACAACTCTAGCGCCATTTTGTGGAGTATCCGGAACGGGACAGATACGGAATCAACTGTTGGATGTCGCAGCAAATGGCACACACTGTACCCGAAATGATGCCTCCAGGATCGATAACACCGGAAACAAAATTTATCGTGATCAACGGCATGTATTTCAAAGGTTTTCTGGTTACTCGCTAACTAACTCGATTCCGTATTCTTCGTTGTGTAGGTGCATGGGCCAAGATTTTTCACAGCAACAATACCAAACCAGACTGCTTTCATCTACTAAACGGAAATGAAATTACAGTGAATATGATGTATCAGTGTCGCATCCATGCGGTTCAGTATCTGCCATGCGCACAGGCTCGTGCCTTAAAAGTTCAATTTCGAGATCTCAAGTATGTTTCTTTCATCACGTTTTTGAACCAAATATTCACGTATGTACCCGCATTTATTATGTATGTTTCAATTTTGAATGGCTAACTGCATTCATATCCATTCAACTGTATACATAAAGTTCACTAACTCACGTTCTCCTTCACATTACGTAAACAAATGAATAACGGTTTACTGGAATGCACCACGACCGCATAACAGTCAGCCAACTGAAGCCATAGTAATCACTCACCCAGTAGTTGAGATTGACAGTATAAATTATTTCGTTGATTTGGTCACAATTAACAAAACCAAAACAATCTATCGTTTAGAGGAATTTCAATGGAACCATCAAAAAGTGCCTACATGTAGTAGCTAGTGGCTGTGATCAAAACATTTGCCCGTACGTTAAGTATATGTCTGCCGTCAAGGTGTGTGAGCACCAGTCAACAGGAGGTATAGAATTATAAGGTTTGAATATTGGTTGTAACAACGTGAAATCCATATGTGAACTGAATTGAGGCATGTGCGTGTTTGCAGGCAATCTTCAGAACGTTTAACTTAGGCAAGATGAGGTGATTACTGGTCCTACCCTCTGTATGTCGCAACACTTCTTTCAACAATTCTTGCCGACTTAATGGCAATTCCAAACTTTCTGATGAGTTTACTGCTTACGGTACGTTTGCAATCCATAAATGTTTTTTTAGGTAAGTGTTATTCGTATGCGCGGGTATCACCACTTCAATTATCACTCTGATGATTGAAAGCAGCTTGGTAATGGTCTAGAAAGACTGGCTCATACCACTGACTTTCATCGTTACGAAGCATCCTTAAAAGACTTCCGAGTGTACCGCACCTTTTTCTTATACAGGCTATTTGCTGGCACAGTGTGCCTCCAGGGTGAAAGATTTGACAGTTCGTATACTTAATTAGACAGACACTCTGACGTATCCAGAACCTGCCTTAAGTAAACATGTGTACGTTTTACATTGTTATCAGTCGAAAACACCATGTAAGAGTCGTGATAGTTAAATGGGTTTAAAACGCCTCAGAGCTTTCCCGTCTGCACTGGATATTATTAATTCGAAGGTTTTCCAAAGTCGATCACCTGGTCCAGATGTCAGTCACTTCATGTGTTCAATGAAAACTTCCGTCATCGTAGCCATTATCGTCTTTTGTTGATAAAGTGATTGTTTTATAGCTTGTCCTGGTACTACTTGACATCTGTAGTCAATGAAAAAATGCTTATGGCTACGCGCATATCTCACGGGATATTCCAAGTTAACGCATGGGTACTGATTATGGAATGATCATGGTGTTGATGTATTATATCAAGGTCACTCACATTCTGCTAGCCCATATGCCTAAAATTAGACGTATAGTGCCTGAGATATGATGATAACGAGTGTCTGGATAAACTGAACGTGTGTATAAGACGTTGTTGCCTAGTGAACTATATTTTGTGAGCCGTCCAAGCTACTTCAATTGGCGATCGTTTGAACACCGTGTGATAGTGGACAAGCAGTTTGAAATTGTTTAACGTCTTCAGCGTGCGTATACAGATTGCGTACGTATTTTCGAAACATCGCACCTAACGAACATAGTGACATTACACACATAAGTACATTTTCAGTACACCACATGCTACGTCCATCTACAACGACTGACCACAAAGAACACGAACATCTACTGTAGTGGTGTGCTGCACGATAGAATGGGGCATTGCTTTTGCTCTTGTACCAAGGGAGATTGCTGAGTGGGTTAGGCATGTGGCCAGTTAGAGCCTATTTTCTGATTAGTTCTCACTGTCTTACACCAGAAGTCGCCGTAGATCTGCACTGTCAACGAGGTTGTCCATTTAGAAATGGCGAATTGTATTTACAGATTTGAATGACGAATTTCTTTGAGAGATTGCTAATCGGAGGAAGGCTGCAATGCCAACACGAGGGATATGACTTTGGTGAATGAAAGCTTTTGTCCTTCGGTAAAGTGAAGCAAGTTCTATGTGCGTCTGTACGGAGGTGAAGAGGAAGTCCAGACTTTGGATTCAGCAGTGGTGATCTCTGAACAGTTTCACCACGTCAGCTAACGGACAAAGATAACAGAAGACTGCCTGGACTTCACAGTTGTATACACGAAAGCTGAATCGTTGTTTAAAAACAGTAGTCGTTGGCCAGGAGAAAGGAAACAGTGTCGAACTTTGTCACACACGTTCGGCTTTGTATGTTTTTAAACTGTTTACTCAAGCAGTTTGTCTGCCCTGGAACTGATAATAAATTTTCTTTCATTTCAACCCATTCGTTCCCATTGTTCTAGTTATCCGCATGTCCCAAACATTCCAGTGTTTTGCGTTCCTGACTGAACAGAGTAAACCAAATGTTAAAGTCCCACGAACGACGTTTTCTATCGTCATTAATAAGCGTTAGAAGTTTGGTGATAACATGCTCCTGAAAACAATCAGCATCAGAATGTATTAAGATGTGTCGACTGATAAATGTTCTGGTTAGTCCAGAAATAAGTTTAACGAAGTTTGTAGTAGTATTAAATGTTCTAAGGTTGTTACTTCAAGTGTTTGACGTTAACGAGATAATCTCAAAATGAAACAATAACAGGTTTGTGTTCAATGTGTTAAGAGAAAAGCAACGTCACCGACGAGTTATAATACTCTACTATACAACCGTAACAAAACTCTTGAGGAATTCCATTCATGTTGGTTGAAACGTAGACTATCACAACTTGTTTGTAACGTTGTGCTATCTAAAACTCATTGAATAATAACGTGTGAACTACGATGCTCAAATATTTCACCATATTTACACCAAATATAATACATATATTCAGAAAGTTTCTGATATACATGAACCAGGGCTTGATATCACATCAAGTCAACCAGGTAAATGCTGTTGCATAAAGGAGGCAGTTTATAAATGGTGGAATATAGCCCTTTGTGGTTGTGTCATTTTACTCAATTAAAAAACCAGAAGTCTGTGAGTGTAATGTTGATCATTTTGCTGAATTATTCAGATGAACTGTATACCATATTATTTAATTACCGGTAGTCTGACCCGACTGGTCTGAAGTTTTTACTAGCACAGTTACATTTGTCTATCCAGAGTGCAAGTACATAGTTTGTACCAGATTAACGTTTGCCCACCTTTTCGTGAGGTGATCTTTGCATTATTTGGACGATTGTTGTTGGGACGTTGTTTGATCCATGTTATTTCGTAACACTCACAAATCAATACCTTAGAAGCCCTCAACTTGATGTGGTAGCTAACTACTTTAAACTGCTGAATAACTGGTGATTGCTTTGTTTTGTTGAGGTCGCCGGGGTTTGCGTTACATACGTTTCCGTATTCGTTCAGCTTTTGTTTTTTAAAAGCAGTTAGCTGGTAGTCTTTTTTCACTACCATTCAGCCTTTGGAAATCCTTCCTTTCTGTTCCACTGATATTGATCTCGCAATGTGTGTTGAAGACGATGTGTTCCCAACAGTCCTGAGGGGACTAAGAACTAGGCGGATTATGACATTGATAACATACATCAGAACGCCAACCTGTCGAAGATGTATCGAAACCATCTTCAGCTAGTGAAGTTGTCACGTTGACAACGAGATTGTTTGTTTCTAAAACGTGAAATTCTTATATCTGCTGTTAACCACAATGACACAACTAATGCCCCCGCAAAAGTAGTTTGGAAAAGCAAAGCAACCTTTTCCAGTAACAAATTCGAACAGAGAAGTCAGAAACACGTTTTTGCACAATGTATTTCTTGAGCACATTTCGATGCATCTCATCAGGTACATGCTGCAGTCTGTGGGTTTATATAGCAAAGTTCAATGAGCATTATGAAGCTAAACAACAGAATCAACAACCATGCAAACACACGCACACTCACACACATCCATATTAATCAGTTACCAGAGCATTCTCGTACTGACGAACAAGTCTTTCTGTACGCAGAGGGGTGGCTTCCATTTGCTAATTGATACCGCCTCCGGGAATCGGAGAAGCCCTCGATTTTTGCTGCGTAAAGTATCCGAAACGCCTTTTCCAGTTTCATTTGGGGTTGACAAGTCAACAGGTGACGGGCGATCGATGATGCTGGTTCCTTGTGACTTGTAACATTCTGACTTGACCTCGGTATTGTGGTATCCATGACCGTTTTGCGAACCGAAACTGGAATGTGTTCGTTGACCCGATTACGTAACAGCCGCTCCATTCGGCCTATATATATATGTACATATATATATATATATACATGGGAAGTCATAGATGATGTAAGATTTGGCGTTGAGCGGTGGCGATGTTTTCAGAGGTGGTGTTGTAATTCGAGTGGTAGTGAACAGCATGACCAGTTGGGCTGCATGAAACGTGCACCCCATAGCCGCCGTGAGACGGGTTTTCAACAGATTGGCAATGTCACCACCTTTGTATGGCAAACGGAGATAGACATTTAGTGTGGAAGCTGTTGAACACATCGTGGCGGCCAGCTTTTAGTTGCTTTTTGCTTTTGTTTGTTGACGTGATTTTGTTGTTTAGCTTCACAATCCCCCTTGAACTTTGCTATATAAACCCAAAGACTGCAGTATTTTGGAAATTTACTATAAAATAATAAACTAATGATAATTTCCTTAACTTACTTGTAATAACATAGTTGGAGCATGCTGTTGATTCTACCAAACGAGCTTCATGGACTGCCAGATGCTTTGACCTACCTTCGACAACCTGGTCGGTTAGCACAAATCATTCAAGGTGAATTCAAAAGTCGTGAAGTTCACCTTTATCTACCCCGGTTCAAAATCTATCAGGGCCACGGAATGAACGAGAAGAAGAAAATGACTACGTTGGGTATTTATGATGCATTTACTCCAGGAACCGCTGATTTCTCGTCAATTTGTGGCAACTATCCTCTTCATCTCGATCAAATACGCCATAAGGCCACACTTTTCGTGAGTTCATCTATAATAGTTGCTTTTATGGTTCATGTTGATCTGAACGTCTTCTCCTCTCTGCACTCTATCAGTAGTTTGACATTTTCTGAAATGACTGACTAGTGATGATATGCTGACAGGGTTTTGTATGTTTGAATGTGTTTTGGTGGGGACTATATAGTTCGTTAAATTTGCTGACATCGTCATTGTGAAACTTTGTATCACCGTAAATCTACCACTCTGATGAAGTAAATCACCCTTTGATCGCTGAACATAAATCTCGATGGACTTACTATTGAATGCTTCCCTAATAACTTGAATTGAACCTTCAAGTCAACAATGCGTAGCGCTATTTTCCTATGGAGAATAGGTTACACGGAAGGCAATACAAATTAGAACATTGCTCTTATTTAACTCAAACTTTTCTGGCCGACTGTGTGAGAATTGTACAATAAAAAAGTTATTTTAACCGTTGTATTTGGCATTGTTACTAAGTGAACAAGATAGATGGGGACTAGAAAACTAATTATCAAACCAGACATTTCTAATGCACAACAGTTGCGCATGAGCACAAGTATATTGTCCTACCCGAAAGAATAGCGTTTGCAATTAAACAACTGTGGATTTGACGATACTGGTCGCGTAAAGCTCTAAGTAACGTCAAATATCAGTTGGTTATTCACAACCGTGTACGGCTAGATGAGCTTGTGATCATCAACTATGTCCGAAACTCATCATTGGCACTAATTAGAGTTAATCTAAAATTGCCCATTTTCTGACTATTTTTTCGGCCGGAATTTTGAACGAGTAACTTTAACCAATGCACAAACTGTCGGAAAGTTTAGGAGTATGTTATTCTACAGACAGTGCCTTATAAGTCAGATGATTAACAAAATTTGTATGGTTGGAGCCATAGAATAGCACGCGGCTTGTGCGCGGCGAGCATACCCAACAAACAAGTGTTGTCCGTGCAAACTAGATAGCACAATAATGCAAACCAAAGATCGCTCAACAAGTAGACAATTTAATCGAAATGATAGACCGCTACGGAATCCGTTACCCGAATAAATCGCATAAGAGTTTTTTTATTGTCACAGTGTTATTTTGCGTGCAACAATTTGGCGTACTTTGTACATAATGATTGTACGGAATTGAGCGAATACTAGAGTGAGTGACTTAAACATATATTAGACAAACTTCTAGAAATTTATCTCAACTATAGAGACTAAACTTATATCATAAACACTGTGGAGTTAGAAAAACAGACATGTTGAATTTATCGAGTATTACAAGTATATCGTACAATGATAATTATGTAATATGGAATAGATGATGGTTCGAAGTATGTAAACGATAACATATCGTTGAATGAAGTTCCACATCCAGTGCAAAACAACTGTGGGTTTGTGACAACAAAATCACCATGTTATCGCATATGTTGACAATTAAAACTGGAGATAAACATTTTTTCAAGTCATCTTATTAGTAATATGGATAGGCAACGTAAGCTTGACCGTTCTCATAGGATTTATAGGTGAGGAGACTCTTGAATTAAGGAAGACGCTGACACAAGTCGAATCTCTCCCGCAGGCCTATGAGTAGCGTGTGCTTAGGTTAGCTCGTGTACTCAGTAGTGAAGAAAATGCCGGTGAACAGCATCGTATTTTCAGTTTTAATACACCACTTCTGGTAATCACAGATGATACATGTTACCAGGGAAGGAGATTTAGGACTCCCAACACGAAAGAAAGTTTCGGTGATGAAACGTAAGCGAAGATTTTACTAGAAATAAAGTTGAGTTGCTGTTAGCTAGTGAAGTTGTTGGATATACTGTGGTTATTACCCGTAGTGTACCGCAGATTGATTCCCAGAATGCAAATGTCGTACGGCTTCATGGAAGACCACGTTTCCCTACAACTCTTCTGTCCTGCGGGCGAAAGAACTTGAGGGAAAATACCACTTTTGTGTCTATTTCAGAGAACTGAACGTCGTATCATGTAATCTGAGTGTACCATTAAAATCCGTCGCTGTTAATTTAAATAAGTTGCCGCCAGTGAAACTATTTGCCGTTCCGGACTAATGCTCCGGATGCCGGTGGGTGACAGTCGTACTCGCGGTAGGTGGTAAGCGAAAGCAGCAACAGTTCAAGCGCCCACCGTTCTGAACATGCTCTTCCGATGTACCGCAAAATGTGGCGGTATACACAGACAACAACATGGCGTAGAGTAACACAGAATCGGAAAACATCGCACACCTATATGTCGTCTCAAAATAGATGCAGAAGGCTAGGCTTCAGATCAAAGCTGATAGGTCTCAACTTTTACGGTCATCTGCGTTGATTCCCTGATACGGGCTTGACCAAGGTACATTGAAGCCATCGGCATGAGAAAGTGACAATTTGAGAAACCCTAGCTCCTAATTCTGAACGCATGTTTAGCCAATTTTTGGACCAAGTGAGTAACACAGTCGGTTCGTGAATAATGTTCTTTCCATAACTTCACCACCACGCGAACTTCTTCGAAGGGCCAAGATATTTGAACGGGCCAACGATGCCCGGTGAGCGTTTGCACGAGTACGACAATAAATGAAAGAGGAACAGACAGGATTGAAACTTCGTAATGCAAGAGAAACTTTCGTTGGTTGCAGTGAAGGCCAGTGTTTGCAACATTGAGATAGCAATTAAAAGGGAAAAAGAATAAAGTAATATTCTAGAAGAAAAGTATTCAACCACTGTGAAACATCTGTTAAGAACGCCTTACCTGTTAGGCCAGCCGTTTTATGCACAGACTGGCGTTAAACTTCTAGGAAGGATTATCACTGCGAAAGCTCTATGGAGCAAATTAACCCGATGGACTTCGCAGAAAAATGATTTTACGGCCAATCACTTACCTAGGTCTAGCAACTGTGACGATGAATTCCTTTTCCCACCGCACACAGACTAAAATTCTCCAAAGCGAAATAAGTTTTAGAAGCTTGGTAATGACGATGAACTCACAAGAACTAGTGTGTGCACAGCGCGAAAGCCAGTTCCTCCTGAAGGTGATTACCAGTCTAGCAAGGAGCGCGAAGTCCCGGCAAATATAAGTGTGGAACAGTTGATAATGGTCGCGTCTCAACGGAAAACAGCTGGTCTCAACTATGCAGATGTGTACAGCTGGAAAAGTAAAGGTGGCAGCCTCCCTGTGGTGGTCATTTCGAGACAAATAAGAAGGAAACTGCTGGCAAATTGCGATGAAATGGCACACATCAGATTCATCACAACGTGCGACTTATTGAAGAAGTGTATACAGGCTGAAGGTGAATGAACATGCGACGACCCGCGTACTTGCTTCCTAAAGACGTCAATTTCTGAAAGGTGTCTCCCAGCAATACCAGTAGCCCTTACATCCAATGTTTGTCTCTGAAACCGAGAAAATTTCCCCGATGGACTTTATGGGTCCATTTTTATTGAAGGATTGCAGTAACCCGTACGTTCTGGTCTTCATGGAACATTTTATCTATTGGATTGAAGCGACTGGAGTTTAAGCTCACAGGATTATGAATCTACTCTATCACTAGGATTGTCTACTTATCAAGCGTCTTCTTAGACAGGCAGGGAGAAATCGTCATAACAGTTGATGCATGGTAGAATTCCTCAGTTTTCAATGCGTCAGAATATTGGTATATGGCCAGAGTAGAATAGTTCCACCGAATAATTATTTCCCAAAAGTGAAAGGGCTGAACGAAATGCTGGAGACTAGAAGGCACGTACACAACTGCAATCAGCAGCCGAACGATTTGTCTAAGTCGGAATGTTCTATCAGAGAAATGGAGAAATATAGAGATCATTGGAATCCAGGTACCATTGGACATGACTCAAGAAACCTTCGACGTAAACGGTAAGGCCCGTTATTGATACTATCCAGACGGGACCTGGTACGCACACTAGGGTGCAACACCCAGACGAAACATGTATGGGATAACGAGTTTGGAAAATGACAGGATTTACTGGCACAGCGAACCAGGAGAAGATTACCGGAACAGGGGCCAACATTACTTCCGTCGGTAACAATATGTCAGCAAGTGATGAAGCGTCACGAAACCTAAGAAAAAGGAAGTGTATAAAGCATAACTTCTCTAGCGAGAGGTATGGCATGATTCAGACGCGCTGAACCTAGTGACTTCCGCTATATTGCCGACGATAAACAACCCACAAACAACGAGACTATGTCTGGGGGGTAAACTTTTACCGACTGAATAAGACAGGTGGATAGTTGAGTCACTTTAGTGCGAGACAAAAAGGTCAGGTTTTACGTGAACGTTCGATGCATGAGAGTACTCGAATAGTTTACCATTGAAGTGGAACTTTGTAAAATATTCATTTCTCTTGTGTGCAGAATGTTATCGGGCATTAGGGTATAAAACTTAAGGGTTATGCTCTGTTTGCTCGCCCGTTTCTATGACGATAGTTCGCAAACGGTTTAGGGCCAATGGTAGTGTACCTCTGTATCATAAGAAAGAATTACAGCCGCCGTGAAGGTTCTCACGTGATTTCGCTCCTAGGTAATATCAGGATTTTGGTTGCTGACGTGGTTTTCAACCATCTAGTTTCACTCACTAGTCCTTTGTGCCAAAGACCACAAACGGAGTTAAAACCAGAAACCTCAAGATATATTCCAGTCGGCGACGTTAAGAAAGGAATTGCTCTTAAAGACAGTTGTTTTGTACCGCTTTAATCGGTCAGATAACTTACTTTATCCCAATCAATGGAAGCGGATTCTCCGTATGCCTAATCAGGGTTGTGTATTCTCCGCATGTTTTACTACTGACTATGTCTTCTTCTAACGATTTGAAAGCTATAGTCTAATACAACAGCCAATCATCTAAGCCATTTTTGAATCCACACCTGAGAGAAAAAGGGTTGTACACCCTCACCGAATTTTTTCGCATTTCCAGAGAGGGTCAGAAGTTTTCATTTCATCAACCGATGAAGTGTGTTTTGGCGAAATACCCCCACCTAACCATGTTGCGGAAAGCTTATTTTCGGGAGATTACTGCAATGCATTATATCATCCTAAGGATTATACAGGTTTTTAAAGATTCTGTTCTGTGAAAAGGCTTTGAAGGGTCGGAAAAAAGGAATATAGAAAGTTCGATAGAAAATGCCGTGATTCCGAGCAGTCATTTTTGCACTTATGTTAATGACCACAATCGCCAAGTGGTGGATGGACTAGTGCAGCCTGAATATATAGTTACCAGCAGGTTTTTACAATGACCTCCACCTTAGCCATTACAGTGAGATGTTAAAAACACCAAATGTCATTTCCAGAAGGCAGTGAGATCAATCTGTCGGCCGCCTAGTCCATGCCATAAGTGCAAGTATAAGCGCAATATACATTGTCATGGCAACATGGAATGTGTTTCCCTAATGCGTCAGAAACACCGTATAAAACTGTCTGCAACTAGTACTTAAAAGTCAGTCTTTAAGAAAAAATCTTTGAAAACACCAGAATCTTAATTAATTGGGTTGCATCACGAATTGCGTTCACAATGGTTTGACCCTACAAACAACATTACACGGGGGTTCATATTCAACATATTTATGAAAACTTAATACACCGACATTATAATCTGAGATTCGTAGAAGGCGATTCCGTAATTTAGATATAAGCCCTATTATGTGGAGGTCTAGACATCATCGGCAGGGACAACTGTCGGTGGAAGAAAATGAAAGCTGAAACGTGTAGCACAATAATAACGTGATCAGCACTATACTTGGTTGTTATGGGCAATACTTACGACGATATTTGTCAATTTCAAATGTACCTGCATAGCCGCAATAAAGGTTCAGAGCCTACATCATCCCTGGTTCGCGAGACATATCTCAGTCATTTGTAAGTCTGTCTTAATCGATGAGCTCTATGCACCCTCCAATCTCAAGATGATAATCAATCAATCCAGGCGCATTCCAAGCGCACATACCTAGTTCAGATAAACTCTAATCAATCTCACAAAGGTGATAATCAAATCCTGTCAACGGAAATGAGTTACAACTGTGCACCACTGTCAATGAGTTTGGTATGCCATCACATATTACGCTTACCGTTGCGTTTGTTACATAAGGGTTGGTTTGTTTAACAATGTGTTCGGGTTAATGCTGAAAGTAAAATTCGGTAGATTAATTTGGTTTGTTTGTTCAGAATTGACTTCCAGCCGTTTGTTCTTGATTGCCTTTCACTACAGTACTCAACCGTGATGGATTTGTAGTATGACTAAGTACTCAAATAATTTAACTCCAATTTTTAATATTACAACTTCGGTAACTCTCATCGATTTTTTACAGTTACATAAGGTACATGCGTCTTACATAGGAAAAATTAGAGCAGGTCAAATGGGTCATTAAAAACATAGACATGGGACAAATTACATGTTACTGGAGTGAAATGGGAGTGTTGGTGAATATGTGACAATGCCACTAGTGCCTGACATGAGAGGCGCGATCGTCAGAGTCAAGTGGTTCATGCTTGTTAGAGTTCCAAGTGGCTATGGAATAGTTGGCCAAAGGAGATGTAGGGTTTGCACAAACAGTTTTTGGGCACACGGACAAGGGATGTAGAGTCTGATGGTAATAGCCTCGGCAGTTGATAGCAGTCACAACCTGACAGCCGGGAGTGGGTTTGACGAGCTTTGTAGATGACTCGAAAAGCTACATCCGGCCCAATTTGATGACCAGTGTCGTTTAAGTGAGAACCGATTGCACTAGAACTGGGCTTTCTAGAACTTTTGAGGAGCCATTTTCTGAGGTTTTCACGAATCCTTTCCGATAACCACCTCGTGGTTCTCCCGGCATAACCAGCTCGGCAACAGCGGGCGACAGAATAAACACAAAGGAACGATGGAAACCTAGGCAAGCTATCTTTGAGGTATGCCACCAGTACCGGACAAATAGTGAACAATAATTTGACTCGTGCTGTAGGATAGGCACTCTCAACTGTATTACAAACTCGGCGGGTGATAATCTCACTGGTAACTTCAAGCTTGTATGATAGAGTGATAAAGACAGGCTTTTTGTCCACCATCTGAACACTTTCATGCTTCACTCTTAGTTGCATGTTTCTGTCCAAAAATCGTTGCGGATATCCATTTTGACTTAGCACATCTCGAACATGTTGGGGATCATACGATACAGTATCTGACGTGCATACCCTTTTGGCCCTACTTGTTAGACAGCAAACCAAATTCGGCTTATATTTCCACAGAACAAAGCTGAGGAAGTTCGTGTACTTGTTAGTCCACGTTTTTTTCTTATGAACTGCTCTTTGAATTGATCTATCAGTTCTGTGAAACATAGAAACATCTAGAAATGATAGTTGGTTGTTCATCTCTAATTTGATAAAGAATGCAATGTTGAGGTGCGCACGAATAAAATCAGTTAGTAGAGACAGTGTATCACCTTTATCGTTTATCAAGAGAAACATACCGTTTACAAGGCGCCTATAGAGATAGCAATTATCGACGACGTGACGTAGTTCATTAGTCTTTAGTTTGGCCATGAATATGTCTGAGAGCAACAGACCTAACGGGGAACCAGTTGCTACACCATCACACTGTTTATAGAGCTTTCCATCGAATTGAAACTAATTGTTTGATATGCATAACAACAATATCCGTTTTAGTTTAGCAATGGGAATGCCGACGTTGAGTTGTCTGTTTCCAATATAAGGGTACAGATAATCAGTAGTTTTTCCTAACGGCCTGTTTTTGAATAATTAGTTTACGTCTAAAGAAGCCATCTTGTGTTTCTTGATCACCAAATCAACCGCGTCGACGAAATCAAAAGTATTATTACAACATAATGGGGTCACTTGCAATTTGATTGGTTCCAGTAGCTCCATTAGCCACTGGGCTAAGTCATGATACGGAGAATTGTGCATATCGAGAGTCTCTCTTGAGGGCATTCCATCTTTGCGAACTTTAGGAAGACCAAAGTAGATTGAAATTACCGTCCCTATTGGTCCGATGCACTCAAAGGTGCGTGCCTCAATCACATCTGATTGTTTCATGTCACGGAGTACTTTGGATAGTTTCTTTTCTGTGGCTATTGTTTTATCTTCGTCATTTTCCGTCATAGCAAACTGTGATCTGTCGGACGATATAGATGTCATTTTGTCAACATAATCGGTTTTATCTAACGGAATAATACTGGATCCTTTATCTGGTTTCGTCAGTAGAATGTTCGCATTAGTTGGTAGCTCTTTTATGGCATCCAAATAGTGCAATTTGGTATCTTGTTATTCATATTTTTATAGTATGTGTTCATCAAAATAGATTTGAAGTGTTCCGCGTTAAATTCTGAAGTTAGAACGAATTCACCGAGTTGTTAGTGCAGGCTTTCAAACGGAACTTCAGAATCTAGTCGGTTACATTTAGATCTCGGACAGCAAAATGTGGGGCCTAGCGATAACACGTCTTACACAGTTGGACTCAAACTGACAGACGAATAATTGTAAGCGTACCGTTCTGGATCGTTGGGAGGCGGAGCTTGTGATTTGACGGGGTTCAGTCCACCAGCCAACTCTGTTCTTTTCTACTCCACTCGCTGTTATACTTCCGACTGCGAATACTGCCCAAACACGTTCATATTCTCTTCCAGGAGAGATTCGACAGTACTTCAACGTTGCGAATGATTACTGGGTAATTCATCGACTTTTACTAGACACGAGTCTTCCTCACGACAAGCATGAGTGACACTGTCAAACATTCACCAACACTCCCATACTCTCTCCAGCAGACTGAAATCTGCACTCTGTCTATAATCTTGATGACTTGTTTTATTTGTTTTAATTCTTCATATATAAAACGCATGTACTCTTGTGACCGCAAAAGACGCTTGGCCTGAGAATTCGTTTGTTGCACAAACACCCGTATAGGTCATGTCAAAAATCAGATCACAAACGCGTGCACTCATTTGCACGTTAGACAGGCATTCACATGCATCATTGTCATTCGCCTTGGTGGAACTTCTGCCGTAGTGCGTACACACTATTCCGATAGTCGCTTCTTGTTCGTCGTCTTCCTGGCGTTCGGAGCTTGCCCTTTTGTTCCTGAATGTCGCCTGTGGGTAATATACTACTTGTGAGTAGTGTACTACTCACAACGAAACTGCCTGTCATACAACAGTACCATATGTAATTATGGAAACTCGATGAGAATCACCGAAAACAGCCGTTCGTATGATTGACTTCTTATGAATTCTAAGGGAAGCTGGAAGCGATCATTAAGTTTTTTTGTATAATTAGAAAAGTTTGCTTCACCGAATACTGGTGTATGCTACTTAATGACGCTAGTGGGTCACATGACAATGGTTAAAAGAACAAGTCATGCGCTAACTTATTGCTGGTCATCAGCGTCCAGTGAACTGAACACTGGAAGTGACAGCCGGACACGTTTATCGTTTACGTGGTAAAGTTTAACGTAAGAACTGATGTCTCAAAGGCATCAATGAACCCGGACAACCGTCAGTCATAGGGAGAAATGGTCGTGTAGTAATTTTTCTCTCATTGTCAGTGATAAACAGTTTCCGCGATCAAACGAAGTTTGTGTGTACTACGCTATCTGTTATCGTTTTCTTGACTCTGTATGGATTTGCTAGTTTTACTGAGCTTACTTCCCGCTGGTTAATGCACAGGCGATGAGACTTTTGGTTGCACTCTCTCAAACTTTTCTTTGGACACAATTATGATATCTAGTTAATTCATATTCATTGTCAAATGTTGTATTACTGTATTACTCACAAGCGAAAGTGGTTGAGCGTTCACATATGATAATTCGGTCGTGCCTAACGTGAGGTCAATGGCGCAGTGGTAAACACAGTGGTAACCATGGTTCAAGTCCCGGAAGTGGCAATGATATGCACTACTGACGAGCTCTAATGAGAGCGAAACTCGAGTCTAGTGCTTCTTTTCGAAAGGGGCCGACTGGAAAATCTATGGGGATGGGACAGCTGCGATCAATTGTGGGTGATGTTCAACTTGAAATGTTGTATTCTTTGTCACTTCTGCAATAGTTTTGTTTGATTGAGTAGTATGAAAACTGAGTAATAGATCACCTAAAAGTGATTTAAGTGAAGTAATTTAGCGCTAGTTTAACGTCAGTAATACTCAGGAGTAATAAGAATTTAGCCAAAGTCAGTGCATGATGTCTAACAAACCCGGTAGGGTAAATGGTATTTTTGTCTTGTTGTGTTTAATACGATTTTAGTAAGACTGCCTTCCATATACTTTAACTGCCTGGAAACTGCAGCATTTATTGTAAAACATTAGCATGCTTTCTTCGATTACAATTAGGTAACGATTCTATTGAAGTAAAATATATCCGTTTTCCCTTATTCTCAAGATCTATGAAGATGGGGTGACACCAGGTGCTGTATCGGTATTCGCCGGGGATCCGGTGCACGGAGTTCCTCCTCCCGACGAATTTCGATTTGATCACCCATTCTTCTTAGCCATTGTTGCCCAAGATCAAGTTCCAGTTTTTCTGGGGCATATTGTCGAGCCGGAGGTAATTTAGCGTGAATTCGCGAACGATTCCAGTTACCGCCATGCCCATACGTTTGGGCGGAGATTGTGATTGGACTACTCACCGTCCGCGTTATTTTTTCGAAGCAGTTTGATAGTAGCTGTCTTAAGTTTGTGGATATAGTTCAAATAAACATGTTTTCTTCAGTGAAATTCCTGGCTGCAGCCGGCAAACAACTATACTCTGCAGCTGGTCTACTGGAAGTCCATAAAAAGTTCTATCCGTTCTTTTTCTTATCCTGTCCATCTGATGTAAGCAACCCCCTTATCACATTTGTGCTATTTCACTGTCGTCTGTTAGCCGTGATAGACTGCGTTACTTATGCATTTTCTTTACAGACATTCAACAGGACTGCAGGGCAAAGTACATTGATTTATACCCACCTACTCGTTTATATCAACCTACTTAAAATGAACGACAGTTCTCTTCCGAACGAAGTAGTCTGGTCCACAAGTCCATCGTCATCCAGTATAGCATAAATCAGCGTCTCAAAGTGAGACCGAAGTCCAGTAAACAATTTCCAGAGCAGTGAACTGAGGAAGAACACCAAATCAGCAACTGAGGCAGATAAACTTGAATTATTCAACAGCATATTACGTATACGACAAAGATGGAATCATTATGGAGTTCGTGTACCTACAATGCATTTGATACAATCTTAATGAACATGTAGGTTCTTGTGGCTCTACACTGTTTACATATTGGCACGTTCTGACCTTCTACTCTAAGTTGTATCTGAGGTATAAACTATAGAACATTCCTTTAATGCAATATACAGAAAGGGTGCATCAGAAATGTCTAATGAAGAGAAAACTTCTATGAATCCAAAGATCATGTAAGAAATATTAGCCTTTTCTGTAGTAAATCTTTGGAATAAACTTTCTAAACGAAATAGAACATATATGAGTCATCCTGTACACCGAAACATCACTACAAGTACACTGGAAGACGAAACTTCTGGCACTGAATTATACGCCTAATAATACGTTTCTGTGTGGTTGATAGAAATTGAAGATTAAAAGCTTCTGTGAAGCAGTTTAACACAGTATCGAATCACAGTATTGTAGGAAAAACCAGCAGTTATGCTTAGTAGAATTCACTCAGGCATACGTATTACCCATTTAGTTGGATAAAACAAGTATGTGTAATACAATATGATGCAATACTTATACATAATTTGGAACTATATAAGTTTTAAAAACCGGTCATTAAATATTTTCCTGTTAACCCATTTGGAACAAGCGTTGCTACCGAAATTGAAGCTGCAACTAAACAGCTCAGATAAAACATGGAAGTAAATTCAGGTTCTTGTTTGTATTGGAGACTGAGTATGGTAAGGGAGAGTTAATGTCCATGATTGAGAGTGGGATGTTGGATGGTGCTGTATTGCAGCTGCTTGGACGATTTGAGGAAAACTGAATTGATGTGCTTAGTTGTCATATTATGACGAAAATGCGTCCAATAAAGTACAATCTTTATTCTCCAACACGCTAGTTACCATGCCACACGCGCGCTCGCGTTTTTGAATCACAATTCCAGCCCACAACACCCCTCCCCCGGGTTCCGCTCATACGTCGTGTGCACTTCTGCCCGGTTTATGTGTAATCGGCACCTTCTATCGGAGTGTTTTCCGCCTGCCATTCTTCATCCGTTAGTCCGATTTCGTTGAGCAATGACTCGTCCGATCGCTCGTGTTATCTGCCATCTGTCCATTGTGGGCTTTGACCGTATTCCCTGACAATGTCGAAATATTCTCCTGAGTGTTGGAATAACCGCGCCCTCGATATGGCCGTCCATTCCATTTTACCTGCCATGTCTCGCCCGTTGGTTCCATCCGATCGATCGATGTTTCCTCCGATTGCCCCCATTGTCCGCTATCCGATTGTTGAGGGTTTACGGACGTGCCTCCTCTGCGTTGAGGTATTCCGCCGAGTGTTCAAACACTCGCACCTCTGGCCTGATAACCCAACACAATACTACTGCATATAATATCTGTATACCTAAGCAAACTTCGGATTGTTCACCGATGGCATCGTAGTTTCCAGTCTGATCGATAGGGAGTTGCTTGGCTCACGGCGTATCTACTCGGAGGGGTCCAATTTTGGAGGATCCTAGTTAACAACTTACTAAACCACACCGCATGAACTTACGACGGCACGTAGGCAAACCAAAAATAAGTGTACTGTATTTCTTTTTATGTAGTGGCCTATCAATCATGTTCCGTGAACTTCAGGGGTTCTTTAACGTACTAAGTGGAGCAGACTGGATGACGTAACTCTTGTTGACACTCACTGGGTAGTCGCGAAGTTGGTCAGTAAACGATTTCTGCTAGAGTTGCGCCAAGGTTGTCCTTCGAGGTTGATTGAGTGCTCAGTACAGCAATCGAAAGGTTTTTCCTCCATCTGCGACTGTTGGACTGAGCTATAACTGATTCTGTTAACTGCCAAGCGAACAAGTTCACCAAACTATTCGCACAGAGGTGATATGCGGTTGTTTTGATATATTTACAACTAAACATACACGTGGAATCATGGAAATGGTTGCAATGAAATTGAGTGCCTCCATCTGTCGCAACCACAAAAGGTGCAGCAAACTTAGCAGTCTAATAGTTGAGACACTTCCTGGAAATATTCTTGCCAGTCGTACGTGATGCGGGAATAAACATGGACCAACGAATAGAATGTTCCACACATATGAGGGGGATTTTTCTTCGCAGATTTGACAGTAAAACCGATGTACAAATGAGTTTTTGAGGATCGAGGAGTAATTGTAAGGAAATGACCAATTTTGAAAACTATATGTTTATGGATCTCGCATCTGTGGCAGTGCATTTAAGGATTTAGCTCTTATGCCTAGACACTGATTAATAGTGAGTTAAACTCAAGGTTAGGAAATCGGTTCGAGGGTGACATGTAATCCGCAGGTATGATGAGGAGTATAACCATTCGAATATCTGTCTAATGACAAGTTAACGAAACCATTTCTCAAAGATTGCTTCAGATATCTTACCTGTGGTACTGCGATAAGGATAAGGATAGATGACATTGAAAGCGTGATAAGGTGGGACTGAATTGTTAAGCAATTGTCTCTGGTTGCTTCTTTTATCTTATAACAGAGGAAGTTGAACCCACGTCAACAGGTAGGGCCACCTACGAAGACGTTGGAATATCGTGCAATCAATACAATCAATTTCCGTCCCATAATATGCGACAAGGGCAACTTGGCGGGTATCACGAATAGCCTGCTTTAGCATTTACGGTAAGTGAGAACAGTGAAGACACGACTTGCTAACAAACAACAGTATTGCCGAGTATGATACATTTAGCTTAGACAAAGAATAGATTTTGTGAAAGAAGAGACAGGGGGTGTATTTTTCACCGATAAGCACGTTTGTCAAAACGTCGTTTCGTTTAATATTTAAAACGACAAGAAGGTGGCCTAACTATGTACATCCTCGCTCACGTTAAACGCCTGTACCCACCGAAGATCAGAGGCAACCCCTCCCTTGATTTGCACAGAAGATAAGTTACTTGTAAAATTTGCGAGCAATGTAACACGGAGCGACATTAACGGGTAGCTATACTCACAAAACGCTGGCGTTTTTCAAGGAAATCAGGAAGATAAATTTTGTGACGTTCCACTCTCTATGGTAAATTTTTGTGCAGTTTGTGATGCTTCACCCTTTATAGTTCAACTTTTATGATACCAGTAACAAGAACTGAACAAGTCACAGTGAATCAACCCGGATAACATATTGTGATGCAATAATATTCATTCTGAAGCTTGGTAGGACTATATTGTGAAAAAATATGGGGTTTCTGCTGGATTCAAATTAGCAACAAAAACATGCCCAGACGCAGCAAGCACTCTACCAGCCCAGTCACGGTGCCATGCTGGAGAGTACGTTCGAGCAATAAACAGACAGGCTTGTTTGTGGAGATCTCGACTAATAGGTAGCATTCAATCGATGTAAACATTAACAGCATCTTACCCAAGTGTCTAGTCATTATTGAACTGTTTGAGCAGCATTTCGTAGATCGAAAACAACTTGGGGACACCCAATAAAACCTATGAGCCAGATTATTGCTCTTTTTGAACATCACTGATAGCTGTATACTCACCAAATATTGCTTTGAAGAAAACAGCTTTGGTGTCCAGCGTTGGAAAAAATCCTAGATAAATGGAATGAAATGACGGCCATAGGTTGTGATGTTGCTGAGTGCACGAAAATCGTCACACAGATGCCAACCGCATGAAGTTTTGGAAACCATTTGAAGTAGCATCTGTTAATAACTTTTTATAACCGGGTAAACTCCAATCACAACATATATAATTAGAATTAATCCCTTGGGAGGTATCCGGCTCACGTCTGTGACGAAAATATGATGCAGTACTTTGTGCAATCCCGCGGTAGAGTGGTGCAAAGAAGTTGTAAGATGCGGTAAATTATGGAGCAAACGCGAAAGGTCGAGATATAGTCCCCGATAGACTGAAGCTTAAACCAATGGAATTAAGTCTGTTTCGTCTACTGCGCCCATCGTAGTAGAAAAACAACAAAACTACATAGTTAGTTACGGTGACTAACAACAGATGTTCTTAATTGGTTCCACCACAGTAGGTCCGCTGTAGGATGGAAAATAGCTGCTCTTTAGTGACAAGGAAATTCCAGCGAATTCTATTCCTTTAGTTTGCTGCCACGATTAGCTAACGTTGAGAACGATCACATGAAAGCACAAGGCTAGGCGCGCAAAGACGAAATGTGTATTGATTCAAACAATAGACCAGTAGTTGATATATGCAATGAAAGTAACAGGCGTGAAAAGTAGGATGTAACGAGAAGGTATAAAATATGGCAGACTCTATTCTGTAGGATTCCTCTGTCAAACTTTGATGTTGCGCCTTAAAATCAAAGATAACCAGACACTGATTCTTTTGTGCGATGACTTGTGCCATATGGACCCCTATCTCGATGGTTCGCATTAGTCACATGTCCATGCGTAATCAAAAAGCATGAGAGGTTAGTTTCGAGGAACATCACGTGATTTGTGCCCTCTCATAAACTTGTTCAAGTTCATCAGGGGACATTCAGGCACTCTAACTTGCGCATGAGCAGTTTCGGACGTGCAGCGTGAGATGTTGGGTCTATCTCGCCAGTGGTTCTAGGATCCGTACACATTTCACCTGACAAGCGTGAGGTTCTACCATAGACAAGTCCAGCTAGGGTGCAGTCGATGTCTTCCTTGATGGTGTTACGGATGCCAAACAAAATGAGTGGTAGATTTTCCGACCGGTTTAAATCAGATGTCTTGCCAAGGATGGCGGCTTTAAGTTGACGATGGAAGCGTTCCATTAAGCCATTTTACGTAGGGTGGTAGGCGGTCATTCGGAAATGTTCGCAGTCGAGTAAGCGTTGCAGATTACGAAGCACGTGTGTGTGAGCTGGGAACCGCGGTCGGTAGTGATGGAATCAAGTGCGCCGAAGGAGAATACCCAGGTTCCCACAAACGTCCATGCGATGTTCTCACCAGAGATTTCGCATATGGGCGTTGCTTGCGGCCAGTATGTAAGTCAACAAATGAGTTAAGCCATCCGAGGATAGAAGTGGACTTACCATGTCAATATGAACGTGTTTAAAGCGGACGTCCGGCATACTGAAAGTGCAGAATGTGGTGATGGTGTTGCGGTGTACCCTACTCCGCTGACAGGATAGACAATGCTTAGCCCATTCACGTGGATCCTTGCGCATGTTCGGTCAGACGAAACGATTACTGATTAGTCTGACAATGGAGCGGATGCTAGGGTGAGAGATATCATGAAAATGGCTGAAAAAATTTCGTTATTAAGTAGAGGGGACATAAGGTCGAGGTTTACTGACCGAGATACCACAGTGATTTTTGGAGTCACAGTGCAGAAGTGGCAGGTGAACGAATTTCAGGGACTGATGAGGACGTAATCCATTAAATTCTGCATCGTCTTGCTGGGACGCCGCCACGGATTCCAAATCGATGGGAGATGCTTATAAATCATGAATATGCACGCAAGACAAAGCATCTACGTCCAGCCTGCTTGGACCGTCTATTTAGCAGATGTCCGTCGTGAACTGACAAAGTAAGTCTAAGTGGCAGGTTTTTCTCCAGGAGTAACTGTCTGGAGAAACGCTGACAGCGTGCGTTAGCGGCTTCTGGTCAGTAATGATGGTAAGCTGACGTCTTTTTAACACACGTTGGAAATGCTTGAAGGCGGGGCAGATAGCCAGCAATTCTCTGCCGAAGGTACCTGTGATGATTGTAAATCATAACGGAACACTATATGCTTTTGTCGTTTTACTGCATGAATAATTACATCGTACATATACTGATTGCATTAAAATTTCGTTTGCTGACATGCTGCATTTTTACTACTGCGTAGAAGCTAGCTTTGGGTTTGAGCTAGGTAAATTTCCGACTACTATTACCTATTCCAAACTATCGCACTTGGCGTCGTGGTCAGTATATTTCTTACGATGAAGTTTTGCAACATGGAAAGTCTGAACGTCCACTCAAGTTCACGGGAAATGGAAGATTACCTGGAACGCTTCGAAATTTGGTGTATCACTCGTGATGATATGACAGAGGAGAAGAAAACGCCGCATTTCCACACGGTCATTGGCAAAGATGCATATGCATTGATTAAACTCCTGGCGTTTCCCGATTTGCCTCTTTCACTTCCGTACGATCTTCTGAAACATCTGTTACTGAGACATGTTCAGCCCGCCAACTTCGAAACTGTAGAAAGAGCGAACTTTCATACTGTAATCAGAAGAGAAACTGAAGAAGTCCGTTCGTCTATTCTTTAAACTTCAAAACTTCAAACTCAAGCAGTTAAGTATAATTTCGATGGTCAACTTCAGAGTCAGCTAAGAGATCCATTGACTACGGGAAGCAATTCCCCAAGTCTTCAACAAGAGTTGTTACTATTGTAGGAGGCTTCTTTCCAATCGACTAGAGCTATCTGTGAACAATTTCAGCATGTACAAGACGTGGTAAACGAGGAACATAACGCCGACAGTGCTGAGAAGTAGGCAAACCAACAGCAGCGGCAATTCGAAAAAGTAAACTGTCAGAAGTACGGCAGTCAAACCACATCATTTTACTCCAAATTCTGTCCGATATTTTGATAACTGTAAGTCATGTGGTCATAAGCATTTTCAACTTACGTGTCCATTTCGCAATTTCAAATGCTATGAATGTGGTGAGATCGGTCATATTTAAGCCGTCTGTCGTTGTTCGAAAACGTGTTTTGTCCAGACTTCTTTAGATGAACAAAGTGTTGCGTCTGACTTGAAGTCCATTGCTTTTACTGCGGCTTTTACTAATTCTCGTGGTTCTACGCATCACCTATTACAATCTTCTATTGTCAACGGTAGTAACAACCATTTTTTCATTGCTTACACTGGTAGTGTTGAATCTTTTATTTCTGTCGCTTGCATGAAGCAGCTGGAACCTTCTGTTACTTTGAAACCAGTTAATATGTCTGTTAAGGGTCTTACTGGACCTGTTTTATCTATTCGTGGCGAATGTGAACTTTCACTCACAGATGTGCAGTCCGTTACTTAAACTTGTTCATTTTTGGTTATTAAATCAGACTTGTCTATTATCGGTCTCAAGTGCATGAAAATTTTAAAGGTCGGTCTTTCGTTGTCTGTTGAATCTTCTGAGTGTGAAAATCCGGTTTCTGAGTCTGTTTTAGATTCAAATTCAATCACTGAAGGAGTGCCTGCAATTGAGCCGACGCAGACAATAATTCCTTAACGTGTGAAGAAACAACGTCATCACTGCGACCCGGACGTTCGTTTAAACTGCGGCGGATTTTATTATTGTAAATCATAAAGGAACACTATACGCTACCGTTGTTTTACTGCATAAAAAATTACACCGTACAGATACTGATTACCTAACAATTTCGTTGGCTAACGTGCTGTATTATTACTACGGCATAGAAGCCGGCTTTGGGTTTGAGCTAAGTACATTTCCGATTAGTATTACGTATTGCAAACTATCGCAATGTGCAGGCTGTAACTTCCGGCCGAGAAGGACAACGGTTGGATTTCATCGCCGATGTCTTGCTGCAAAACCGCGCCGACAGCAGATTGAAATGCGTCGTTTTTCAAAACTAGCCGTGCATGTTTGTCGGCGCTGGGATAACCGACAGGGGTGCTGCTCCCCAGGGCTTGTTTGAGGGATGTAAAAGCGGTGGTGGCTTCCGGGATGAATATGAAACTTCTGGGGTTATTATGCGGCAAATTAGTCAATGGTTCCAGCGTGTCAGAACAACTGGGGATAACGCGACAATACTAATTGACAATCTCCCAAACTTGATGGGGCTATACCGTTAGGGAGTCCATTTTTCGTCCAGAACCGCCTCCATCCTCGAGAAACACGATTAATCCCATCAGACTTAGCGGAACTCTCCGGAACGGTCGAGAGGTAACCTTGGTTATTTTATTGCCTGTCAGACCTTTATTCCGTTATGCTCATTGGTGACTTTGTGGCCATAACGTTGGAGCCGCTGAAATTCGTCCGATACGTTTGTCGTCTTTTGTCTGGTCTGATAAGGAACGATGAATACGTTGAGGTATGTCTGATTTGTCTGTAAAAGGTCGATCCTTAGCTTGCCTTAGTTTGTCTTGGTCGTGTGCAGGAAACAATCATGAGGAATTTTGTACCATAGCTGCACATAAATTGTTTACTTTCTTCTTTTTCTAACTGTCATTGGTACCGTTTGACATGCTTTTAGCTTCATCTGTACCCCATTGTTTTAATGAGTTCATTTCCTGTTAAGCAGTGGCACTTTGTGAACACGTACTTAGTTGCCCCATTTTGAACTCCTTTACTAAATGATTCGTGTATCCGGTTGATTCTCGCTCATAGTAAGATGATAACTTTGTTGTAATTTTATTAAAAAGTACTGTTTGAATTCCAATGCTTTCGATCGCCTTTTCTGACGTTTTTGAATTTGGGAGATAGTCCCGTTAATTCGACCGTCTTAATAAGCGTTGTTGAAATTGTCAAATACACATTACCGAATGAATTGCCCTCAATCGCCAGGAGCGATTTAACACCAACTATTTCTCCGGTAACTCTCTATTTTCTGATTCGAGAATGTTTTCAGGTCACCACGCACCATGTACATATTTTGTATTTTTCGCCTCGTCGCACACGTGTTTGGGGTTTAACAAAGCTGTTTTTGGCTCGTCTTGGGAGCAAATACGGGGACAGTCGCGGTGTTTTTGGGGCCGGGATTTTCCGGGTTAATTACTACAAGGAGGAGAGTTTGATTTCTGCCAAGTGCACTAACATATCTGGGACGAACCAGCTTACATTTTTGGGGGATGTACAACATTCTCATAGACTGCGACAGTTAATATTTCCAAATCGCGTTGGGTTTCTTTCCGGTAACTGTCTGATGTTGTCTCCGTCGACGTGATGACCAAGAAAGTCGATGGTAGAAGCGCCGAAGACGCATTTGGTTGTGCTGATAGTGACTCCATAACGGTGTCCCCGTTCAATGCTGCTGACAACAAATGTCATCCGTGTCGACGAACACAAGGTTTAATCCGTGTAGAACTCGGCCCACGAAGCGCTGAAATGTTTTGGCGGCGTTTCTGAGGCCAAAGGGTGTACGGACAAATTAGAATAGATCAACTGGGGTTGTGATCACTGTTTTAGCAATGTCAACGGGAGCCATAGGAATCTGATGATATGCCGTGACCAGATCTATTTTGTTAAAGATCCTTTTCCTAGAATGACCAATGAAACATTCATAAATGTGCGGAATGGGATAACGATCTGGCTTGGTGGCGTTGTTCACCTCATGGTCTCCAATCTGCAGCAGACCTATCGGTGACCATGTGCAAAGGCGAAGACAATGGGCTGTTCGTGAAACGAAACATTCTTCGACGTAGCATTTCCGCAAATTCCGCCCTGGTAATCTTCAACTTCTCAGAAGGCATTCGGCGCGAATGTGCGAAGTTGAGTGGTATCGTGGTGATGATGTG
>JTDE01001870.1:82493-115190 GCA_014338405.1 Paragonimus skrjabini miyazakii | reverse complement strand
GGTTCCCCAAAATTTTTGTGTTATCTTGGGTTTTACTTCATTCTATCCAAACACACTGCTTGTTGTGCGGATGGTAACGGACTTGTGGAATTGTTTTCCAGGTCATATTTAGGAAACTGGCGGACGTAAAACGAGAAATGGAACTGTCTATGCGACGCACCCAGGACCCGCCACTTAGCAGTCTACCCCCCGGTCATCCGGTTCGTAAACTTATTTCTCGCCTGCGACGTCCGAGTCAGGGTCTCAGTACAATCGTCTCTGGAGAGAGTTCATTAGATGCTTCAGATTTGGAGAGTATATCTGGTAGTACGAACTTAGAACAGAATAAATCGCGGGTGTCCATCGCAAACGCTGCTCGACTCGCGTTGAATCGGACGTCAGATTTGGAATTTCCGCCACCAGCACTCAGCTGCACATCGACACCACGCTTGGCTAGCCCGATACACGAGGTAAAACAAGGTACACTCCAACCGCCAGAGAGTGGTACAACCACACCATCATCAATACAGAACGGCGCGCAAGCTACTAATGTCCCCAGAACCGGACTTGCGCAGCTCAATCCAGCTCGAAAATGGGCTCGGCTAATATCAAAGTAAGTCCGTTTTGCGAAGGAACCGTTTGCATTTAAACAATCCAGAATCTTTAGATGATAAACTCTTCGCTAGTTTTCAATAATTCATGGTTCTAAGGAAGAATAACAACATATGTAGGTCTTCAAATCGGATTATTCAACAATAGTATTCACAATTACTTTAAGTTAATAATGTTCATGCGTTCTTTTTAGACGAACTGTCTTTTGTAGGATTCACGTTTTTCAAATAATGCGAATCATCACATGTGACGATAATATATTTTGTGTTGTAGACGGTATCGTTTTACTCACCATAACAGATTCGATTAGTCTGGCCTTATCCGTAAGACTAAGTAACAAAAACTGCTGTAGGGTGTCATTTCTCGGACACCCTAATTTTCCGCGGTTAAAATCGGATGACTTTTATAACCGCTTTTAGTGAGTTATTGTTTTGAGTTCAAATGCTCAGTAACTCGGTGGTAAGGACGAAGATTTGAAGTTTACAGCTGTTTCAGATTTAACACAATTCAATGTTTTGTACAAGAGTAATGGTAGAAAAAATCGGAAAACAACATGAGTAGGAGCTACACAATGCAATCTCAATTTACTGTCGAAATGATACCTGTCTAGAGAAGACAACGGTATGTATAGTAGTGGTCGTCATTGAATTGTGGCAACGTCGGGTTTTCACTGGCCAGCGTTTTATTGTGTTCCATGACTTTGATTCAAGTCAGTAGGACGTTTCACTCTGACATAAGTTCAAACAAAATGTTTGAATAGTAAGTCCTTTACAAACAAATCTGGTGCTGTAGAGTTCTTATGACTGACTAGTGGTAATGGACGTTTGTTTTACGCATGCAACTTTAATTGATCAACCTCAGATCTTCAGACGAGGGCTGTTGCTCCGACTCACCCTCATTAGGCTCACATATTGTCAGATCGCTGACCTACTCTAAGCGGATACACAACACACCAGTCGGGCTCCAGTTTGGGTGCTCAAGAATATTGCGTAGACCATCTGAGTCGATCAAGAGTCCAACTTCTAAACCACGAGACAACGAGTTTTAAGTTTAAGCGATTGTAACTGAACCCTTAAACTTATGTGACCTCTATAGTTAGAATACAGTAAAAATTAGTTGTCGGTAAGTCCGTCTCACAACCACAAACGCTCAAGTTCAAATCGTCCTACTGATGAAGTTATACATTACTTATAGTATTCAACTTTAACGGACTTCAAGCATAGGACTTCTTTTTAAAGCATATCAGGTCCAGTAGCGCGTTAGAAAACAGAAACTGCATTCAGCGAATGTCTAACGCCAAAATATACGGGTATTTTTTGGTCCAAGCACAGAAGACTTAAATACAAGTAATCTTCTATGCTTTAGCTTTGCTCGGTCTTTAACAAGTGTTTCTTACATAGCGGTTTTTCGATTGGTTACTAATTCCTAACGAAATCGTTCTTTGGACTTCAAAGACAAAATGATAGATTACTTGTGAAATAATTCGCCAGGTTCACACGCCATTAAACTGTCATTTTTTGTAAGATCAAATGAATCCCCGGAGGTATCCAAAACTGTTGCTTACTTGCACTTATGGCTGAGTCATTTTTAACCTACTCTGCTGTCTAATATGAATTTACAGCAGCCTACTTGTCTGTTCTGCAAGGACTTCTAAATGACGTCGTTAGTATTTGGTATGTCAGCAAGTGAATTGAAATACGGCAGTTGGAAGACCAACGTCGTCTGTATCCTTAACCACAGTGAAACAATATTAACTAGTTACCCAACCATACTGTTTCTTCCCTAATTGTTGATGAGTAACCTTCCAGTAGCCACCTAATTATATATAGGTGTGTCGGTCGAAAAGGATTATTCATGCATAACGGTCGGTTTGAAGTGGAACGACTACATTCGTCATGAACCGGGTCGAAGATGAGCCCTTAAACTGGCAACGTATGTACGCATGTATGCTTTGGATGAACGACTAATTTTTACCAGAAACCGCTTTCTGCTGCGGTTGTACTTGCCTAGCAAATCTGGCAAGTGAGACTTACGCTTGTGGTACATGGCATTAAACTAAGAAGGCAAACTACCTACTTTCTGAGGAAAATCGGTGCACACTACTGCTGTTAAATATGGCAGAAGCTCTCACAGGGCAAATGTGTAGTAATTTTATGCTACTAATTTACATGGACCAAGGTACTGGTGAGTAGGATTAATTAAAACACACTGGAGCATCCAACTGTATAGTTGAAGAAGAAATAACCTAAAGTCATAGTTGCAAACATCACCGCACTTGTGACTTAGTGTATAAAGAAAAACAAGTATGTAGTGTGGATAAGCCTTTATCAGAAAAAGGAGATCCAGTTATTCATTGTAAAGCATAGCTGTGGGTATAAGATAGGTCATTGCCAGCTAACATTGTGCTTTGACAAGTTTGCCGTTTGGAGTTGTAGAACCTTCATACCTCAGACTGAAATAAGTAAAAGATTGAAGGATGGAAACGACATGACAACAGCTGGGAAATGTTCTTGTCACTCGTCTCGTATATGAAAAGAAAGACTTTTCCAGAACTTCATCTTTTGTAATGTCGTCTAGATTTCGCAAGTCGCTGCAATCCTCAGCTAATAACCTAGATATGCAAATCAAGTGGAAAAGATTCAAGAACCGCCTTTCTAAAAAAAATACTGTGAGTCAAATGCAACATGCTACCAACGAAAGAACTTTGTTTACCAATAAAAACACCACCCCGTATAGTTGTTCTTACTGAAACTGTAAATACCCGAAAATATGATTGCTGATGGTCAATTTTTATGACCGCAGCATTCGCATTTTGCATTTTCAGTCTACCACTTGCAAGGCAAAGCGCTATATTTACTTTCTGCTCTTGTCAAAGTTCGTGGACAATGATTGTCATTATTGCGATTGGGATTTGAACATTAGCTATGTTCTCATAATACAACAGTAGTAACCAATGATCCAATGAGCTTCGTAAGACGCGTCCAAATTATTGTACGTAAACGCTCGATCACATTCACCTACGGTAATATTGAGATCGGCCGATCATGGGAGTGTTTAGTTTATAACAACCAAATTTCATACTACTGTTGTGAGCCAAGAATATGGATGGTGAAAAGATAGTTTATTTGGAAAGCCGACATATGGATTATGTGTTTCAACGCATCAACAAACAAATACACTAATATGCATATAACATTGGTCTCAGGAAGTCAGAGCTGCAAATGCCCAGTTTCTTTATGCACCAAAAATTATTTCATGTCAAATTGCAATGTTCCTTCTTGTATTTTTCCCGAGGTTACTTCAATGTCCAAATAGACGTCTATTCTTCACTACTGAATAGTAGTGTTGTGAATAGTACAGTGTGATCGTTCATCCTCATTACACTATCTACAAGCTACTAGAACACTGCCCAATAAGTGTGACTTCCACGTGCTGAGAAGTTTTGATCTTGGGTTGTCAGCTGGAGTCAACAAGTTACTTACTACATCTCATCTCAGGGTGATCGGGTAGCCTAAGCGTTACTCCAAAGCGAATGTAGCTGGGTATTTACGTATTATTTTTCACATATGTCTATTGTGAGGTCAGTACAGTGTACCCAACACGTCTCCAAAATGGAAACGTACACAAAAATTGAACACCAATAGTGTCAAACCTAGGCTTTACTGTCGAGCCCGAACAACAGCGAAACTTGAATCTATTATTTCTTTTCAAAAAGAGTTGGCTTGAAAAGTCTAGACATGGACGCTATGGACAAGCTTGGATGTTGTACATTTTATATCAATCATATTTCTGTTACTTTCCAGTAACTAAGTTGGTTGCAACATATGGAGCTTTCAGCATTTCGATGTAGTCATTTGCATCGCGGATCGATTTCGTCTTGAGGCGTAAATAACGTGATCAGTGTATGACTTTGTCACCTGGGTTAAATGGAAGTGCATACTACCAAAACGGTTGCGTTCCTTTATTGTATATATATATATATATATATATATATATATATATATATCACCTACGTTTCTTCAGAAACACACAAACATAGCTATTTTGAAGTTGTTAACCAAGAAACCAGGTAGTTTCGCAGGCCATTAGGCGGTTGCTGACCTAGCATGTTTCCCGTCGGTTGAGTCTCGTTAGTGTACATTGTTGAATACCCTAGTCGGCGAAACGGCAAAGAACGCTCACTGGGACAGATGAACACCTCGGAGTATAGTCACGTGCCTACTGAGCGTGCTCAGGTTGATCAAATGCCCCACCAGAACAAGCGTTTGACATAAAACGGCGCCACAGTCAAGGGTGGATCATAAAACTCAGTCTCGCTGGCCCACACTTCGTCATTTTTACCAAGAATGTACAGTGGGGGATGTAACTCCATGAAACTTGAAAACTGATTATGAGGGGAATGCGTGGCATAAAACTGGGCAGTTTTACTATTGATGAGTAGTCGGGGATTTGGTTAATTTTCAAGTTGAACATCACCCACAATTGTTCGCAGCTGTCGCATCCCCATAGACTTTCCAGTCGGCCCCTTTTGAAAAGAAGCACTAGACTCGAGTTTCGCTCTCATTAGAGCTCGTCAGTAGTGCATATCATCGCCACCGCCGGGACTTGAACCACGGACATGTTGTTCATGAGGCAACCGTGTTTACCACTGCGCCATTGACGTCACGTTAGGCACGACCGAATTATCATATGAGAACGCTCATCCACTTTCGCTTGTGAGTAATGATCAGGTTGCCCGATCGTCTCGAAATGGAGACACAGTTACTGTCTGTTAACTCCAATCGATAACCCCGTGATTGTGATTTAACGCGTCGTAGCAAGTGATTTCATCAACCGGTCTGTATCACATTCAAAGGTCAGTTCGGCCAAATCCCGTCGGGAAAAGTCAGTCACAGATGGAAGAATCAGATTAGCCTAAAAGTTGTAAGTACCAAAATTAACGGCTTGGTCATTCTGGTGCTAAACAATGTCAGGTTCGTCTTTCTATGGATCTATATGGCCCCAAAACGAACAAACTTCTGCCACAATAGGTATTCAGTAGGATTTCATAGGCTTCTTTTGTCATACCTGCACCAAAAACATCTACAAATCACCGATAGAATAGACCCCATAGCGACAAGCTATAGTTGCTATTCCTACAGCTACCTATTGGCGTCACGTGAATATCGGGTTCTGCTATAGCTGACCACTATGTGGATTTATTCATTCATGGGTGGCACTATTTCACCTCTCTGCTCTTAGATTTTACATGTGCTGTATTACGATGTTGTGACACTCAGTCCAGCAGATGTTTATGAAGGCTCAACCACCTTATTGATCCCCTACCTAGAGTTTTGTCGGTCAGATTATGCAGGCAGCATATCATTTTGGTTCTCAAATTGATGTGGTGCAAGCCTACAACTAAGCGCTGAAACGAGCAGTCCTTTAGCTCATCTTACTCATGATCATATCTTAGTTACCTTGCGGCATATCATGGGACCGATCTTTTAACTTCCCAACCACCGCACCACACCGCCAGCTTGAGAATCACGGATGCGTGACCCCAACAGTACACAATGAAGATGGGGAAAGGCGAGAAGCCGAAGGAAGTAAGTGAACCACGCCGTTATCGGTTTTATGTTCCGTCCCATTGAGAAGGGTACCTTTTATCGAGTGGCCTATTGGTGTCTTAGTGTAGTGATGATGTGCAATCGTAGTATACTACTCACACGACTGCTATTCAGCAGCGGGACCAGAGCATGCAGTTTGACATCGAAGTAGCGATAGGAAAAGTACAGGAAGAAACATTGGAATGCATCATCGCACGAAATAGCCCTTTTTACGTAAAGTAATCAGGCATTGACGTCTTGAGCAATGGAGACGGTCTGGACCGAGTACCGTATGTAAATGAGAGTTTTTGTTTGTTGTCCTGTTTAAGTGCTGACACTGTTCGGGCACATGAACATGAGACTACTGATTTTCAGTGTCGCTCAAATCATAACAGGAATAGATCAAAAACGGTTGGTCGCAATAAGGAATCAAAGCAGAGTAGTGGGCAGATGTTGTTGGCTTGGCGGTACTGAACAATAGTGTAAGACAGTGACTCAGTTTAGAATCATGAGTACAACTCTGTTTGAGGCTAAAGAATCGTCACATTTCAGCATCATCACCACCTGAGTAATATGTGAATTTGTACGTTATTTTAATTATGACAGGGCCACCCATCCAAAACTTCAAAACCTGAATGAAGAATCGTTTGAAGAATCAAAACGCATCCCGGCCGAAAATCAGCCCACAGTAACTATGTCCACCAAGCCAACATTGGCAACCGTGGCCACAAGTAATAAACTGGACGATGGTGGCGTGCAAACCATCAGCGTCACACAGAAAGGAGACCCGGGTTGTCCGAACATCTATTCCACCGCATTTGTGGAAATGGAGACAGGCTTAAAACTGTTGGGTCAAACCCTGAATAAAACTTTATTAACTATGCACGCGGAACTTCGGGAACAGCTAGCAGAAGTCGTCAAACGCATTGAAAATTTGGAATTGCAAGTTGGACAAATGAATCAGTCAATCACACACGTCTCATCAGTCATTCCACCAACACCTACAACATCCCATTATTTGGCACCTCCTGTCGAAACGCTTGAGATCACTAGACCTAGAACAGATCCGTTCCAAACAGTTAGACGCAAAGATTGCTGATCTACCTCAATCAAAGTATTATTGTAATTGCCAGTCTGAAAATTTTTGATTTTTGTTGCATTTTTCATATTATTGTCAAGTATCAAACCAGTTTGTAGTTAATTAAATATTCTATGGATTTCTAGTGAGCAGAAATATGTCGCCGACCTTAGCAGACAACGTCCACCTATTTGTGACTCCGTAAGTCCGAAACAGGTTAATCTTAGAAAATTCCCAGAGACGTCTCCAGAGTATAAATCGGCCACGTTCATTTGCGCATGGCCATCAGTATCACTTCTAGGAATGGGTAAATTGGTTTGTCTGCTCGAATACCAGATTTTAGTCCATCGATAAGGTGAGGGTTGTCAGATTTCTAAAGCAGAATGTACAACGGGTAAATGAGTGTCGTTTAACAGTGTATTCTAATCTGTTCTGCCGAAATCACACAAGGCAAAACCGTTTGGCAAACACTCAAATCAATCGATTGTAACTGCGCGCTATATTGATCACGGCATGCGGACTTTGGCAAAGTGATTTTGTACAGGATCTATCAACCGCCAATCATGTGATGTTTTACAATCAAACACAGTGGCGGTGGAATCCCGCTTACTGACAAGGTAGGGGGTAATGTGATGATTCTGATGGCTAAGCTGTCTGAGGACCCGATTTACCACCCAAAATAAGTTTGTCGAGCCCAGGCTCAGAAACGTCGACTGGCGACATGGCCAGGATGATAGGGTGGTTCAGATACGGCACATTCAGACGCCAGGTGACTGTTGTCTGCAAATCAACCGTCCCGTTTGGTATTGTAACTTCAAAGACCTACCCTTCAATGTGACTCAATAGTCGTAAGTATCCGTGCATAAAGAGTAAGCATGGTTGGACAGGTAATCCCGGCCATAGAAGGGACGATTGTTAACGACAACTTGCATAATTTCAGAACAACATGCGGACAATCCGTAATTTGTTTTATTGGTAACGTTTTGCTCCTGACCCAGCAGCTTTTCGGACCAGATGAACCAGTTACCAATTTGGTGGTGTTTAAGGAAAGCTAGACGTAAGCAAACAGACGAAGCAGGGAGTAACAGATCACTGATCAAGTGCATGGGCAGGAGGTCAATAACGGGTTAGAATTGCTAACTACAGCAGATCGAGGACACGTGAACAGCGGAACTGAAATGTGATCGTTGTAGTCAGTGAGATCGGGGCAGTAGGTACGGGACTCGTATTCTTGATGCGTTAATGATTGTCATTACATTCAACCATCAGTGCAAGTCATTTCGGTCGATCTCAGACCGGTCGTCATGTACCAGAGGATTCAGGCTTGTTACCCCTATTCAAGGCGCATTTGGCATTCTCAGTCTTGACGTCTTCTGGAACTAAGCGTTCATGTGTAGTTTCAGGTCAATTTCATGACCTATGTCTAACGCATGACCAGCGACTTCGGAATCCCTGATCATCGCCTGGTAAACCAGTTAATTTCGGGCGCTCATATAATGTTCCTCCGGAGTCCCTTTACTCCGATTCTAAATTATCGTGCTGTTTACCTAACACAACCTTGTGAACAGCCCTGCATTTCATTCCATACAAACAATTACTGGTTCCCTCAGAAACCCAGAGATCTTCAAGGTGCACCAAAATTTTCGAAAAACAGTCCTGGTGCCTACTTCGTTCAGTGGTCCATGAATCGTTTGTGACGTTCCTTTTGTGAATGGAAAATCAGCGTGTCTGTGTTTCACTTCCTTGGCGTCTTTGATATACGGTTGAGTGCCCGTCTTATGTGTCTTTCAAGAAACTGGCTAGAGAACGTCTGCTCAGTGGCGCTACCATTGTTTCTTTGTGTATTGTCTTTTAGTCACGTGCATCTGTGTGTAGGTGGGAGGTTGTAAGGAACATGGAACTGGCATAAAATTGTTTAGGATGAGAAGATTCATAGCTAAGAATATCAGGTACGCTTGTAGTTTTGTGATATGCCGTGATCTTGAGACTCTGTCTTATTCTATGGACCAAACAGTCCAGAAATCGCGGCTTAGGATTACTGGATTCTCATTGACCAGCTGATTTTGAAATCTATCCGAATCAGATATCGCAAAAATGTTTCAACACTATCTGGTTTCACTATCACAAAAGTGTGGTCTTTATACACTCAAAACATTTGGTGAGTTTTCAAATCAACTCAATGTTTTCTCTTCAAATTGTTCCAGGTAAATATTTACTAACACAGGAGATACTGGAGATTCTGTAACTAGTCCTCGTTCTGGAACATATAATTTTGAAATATAAGCATGGTCGTTCATACCTAAGCATAGATATCTCGGCTACTATCTCGTCACTAGTGAAGTTTGTTCTTTACTTCAGAGCTGTGTAGCGTAATAATAACTACCTGGTTGTTCCTAATACTACTGCCAGGATTAAACTGGTAAAGAGTTATGACATGGAAACTGTCGAATAATTCATCACGCTCACTAGTGGTCGAGCTAATTCTCCGTACAGAATCATGAGTTCTTGATAGTACGACTCGATTTCCCTGTTAGTAGTTGCAAGGTTTCTACCAAACAACCTGCATGCTCATGTGGCTGAGAGCCAAGTTCATCCAAAATGAGTGATTTAAGTGAATGGGTTGAATGAATTTTGACTATCCGCAAAAATGTAGGGTTATTTTAAATTTCGGACACAAACTGTACCACTTCACCTATCCTAACTTGTCTTTCATCGTAAACAAATATCTGTTATTTCATCTTTATTCATTCTCTGCCTTTTTATATTGTCCTACATTTAAATGTTGCTGTACACTCGTCTCGTAGCCCGCAGTCATCTTTAATCGCCTCGATACTAACGATAGGTTCATCTGATCTAAATCAAACCCTTAATGTTGTATTTTTATCTGGTGAAGATTACGGGTCCCTCGTTCTTGAGGGTTAAGGGTAAAAACCAGTCGTAAACGTTAATTCTTTTTATCGTTTGTTATCAAGTTAAAATGTGTCGATGTAACATTTAAAATAACCTCTCATGTTTTTAGTTGTGACCTTCACTTAGCAATACCCGATCAGATAAGCTGACTACTCAGCTAAATGAACGAGTACCGATTTCCGACGGTAGTGAATATCTAGTGTTATGGCACTCAATTAACCAACCTTCCAACTGACGTATGTCCCTCCTTAACACGCTATCAATGAAGCGATATTAATTTCAGGGATTTCTCGATCAGGCAATCCGTGTCTCCTGATGATAACACAGTGCTCTGGTTCTCATGCAACTCTTGCACGATTCCAGATGTCAGTCAGACGCTATGTAGTCTGGTAAATCCGTTGTTTGAAAACTTTCTCGATACAAAACCAGAAATGTTTTGTGGCCTTTGTGAATTATCTGGAGGATCCACAATGAGCGATCTATGAACGACATGATCCCGAAGAAACTGAATATTGAAGACAGCATAGTTAACCCAACATACCAACTTATCTCTTGTTGACAAGTTGTTCTGATTATTCAATAGTTCTCAGGTAGGTTCCAACTAGTACCAGACACCTTGTACAGTTAACGTCAACATGTTATATTTGGCAGTTACAAGTGGTGCATATTACCGAGGAATGGGTTTTTACGCCCCTGGTTCGAACGAAATTTCGGACGATGAGGCTGCGATGAATCTCATACTCTGAAGTGAAACGGAGTTATAAGTCGAGAATGTGATTGTCGGATATGCCGTAATTATGATTCTTAGTGGTTCTCTGTATGTGAGTAACATAAGTTTGTGTAGGAACCTTATGGAGGTTAAGCATAATCCACCATGTTTTGTTTTGAACAATCTCGGAGATAACAGGGTTTGGTGGGAAAAGCGACGAACATACCTGGGATTGGTAAGAATGAGTGGTGTTTTCATAATCCTCGTGACCTACGGTTCTGTTTGTATACTTCGGAGACCTGCATTTATTATCTTCGATCAACCAGTCGTGCTCACTCAGCGAGGAGCACAGACGACAGCTCCCGTTGTGAACACAACCTCTTTTTTGAAGAGTATTCTATCAGGTTTGATGAAGACGCGCTTCGATCGCAGCGTCTTAACGTGGGCCAAGATGATGTTGTTCTGTTGCTAGCTCCTAAGCTGAGTGCATTACATGTGAAATTGATTCACGACTTTTTCCACAGCAGCACCTAATATCCTATGATGTTGACGGTCTTCTGTGGGCTTTTCATAGGTAGTGCTCTGGCACGTAATTTGATTGGGTTGGCATAGATGCTGATGAAAATCCTGTTCACATTTCTGAACCATTTGTAGGGTGATGGCATAGAAGGAGAGTTGCACAGACCTACGCCATTAAGTTTTTTCAAAGAGATTTCTCCCAAGATGATGTACGATTCTAATTCCAAAGATAGCGGAATCTCGGAATGTGTCTTTTAGATAGGAGTCGTGGTCTGAGGTTTCTAGCGTCCGATGGAGGAGTGGTCGCGGATAGTATGTGTCCCTAACCGGACAAATCACAGATAGGGAGAGGTGATCAGGTGTACACTTTGGTGATGCCAGCAAGCTATTGGTTGAATGCGAACATATTTCGGTGGCCAATTGCTTTCTTATGTCGAAGATAGAATGCGGGGAACGAAAAACGTACTGCTTTAACATAGGAGTGGATTGGCTGGATAAAGTCATTCAGATAGAGCTAGATCATTGGACCAATTAGGACGTTAATAGCTCAAGAACCATCAAGCTAAGCATAAAACTAATGATGCCATCAGAGAGGAGTAAAAATTGAACAGGCCGATTGTACGTTCTTCTGATGAACGTGGAGTGACGCATGTATAACCAACAACGTCAAGTAACGAAACCAAGTCAAGGCGCTGGACACCGTGGTACTATTGACTTAAACAATATATTCAATTACAAGAAACGAACCTCAGTTCGTTTGCATTCATGGGATAAGATGCAATGGTTGGCCGCGATAGGCCGTCAAGGGTCCAAAAGGCACGATAATTACACGCACAAGCGACCGACAGGCAATGATGAACCGACGAAATGCGATCGGATCGGTCTGTGTGTCTAAATAGCCGGCCTTCGGACAGACCGATTAGCCAGCGACAGTTTCACGACGGCCCATAAGGAGGCCGTATTCACAGGGGTGGAGACGGTGAGACTAACAAACAACAGTGGGTGCGTGGACAGGTGAGTGAGGTGCAGCGACTGAGGGAGGCTAGATGGAGAAATCAGGACTTTTAGACGTGGGTGGTGAGAATAACAATAACAGTCGTCTAGTTAGATGGGTTCGCGGGGTAGAGTGCGGCAGGGTCAATCGAGGGGAATTTTGACCTCCAGACATGTCTTACACCGATTGAAAAGTAAGTGAAAGTGGTCGAAGCCGAGCTTTGGACTGATCTAGCTGTACGTACTGGTAAATGTGTAATAATTGTGTTCACGTTCTATCTGGCTGTACTGAATCTATATGATCAAATTTTGAGTCACTTCACAGCGTCTGGAAAGCTGTACATTAATGGACACATCACGTGCAGTCACTGTGAATAGGGTAGAGAAGTGTATGCGCGAGATGTTGATAAGTCCGAAAACGCATTTGATGCAGAATATAAAGAACAGTATCATAAGAAAACCCACCGTGTTTGCTCTAAGAGCATGTGGGAACTGTTCATCAGTAGTTCACAGATCACTGGGTAAGAATGAAAAATTTACGAAAATGTAATGATACTATTTACTTCGTGGTCCACGCATTGTGCACCCTGGTGAGTGTGACTACTAATCATAAAAACTGTCCAATGGGAATAAGGCTTGATCAGCGAACTGTGCTATCCAGATACGATAGTGGACGGAGTGCGGTGAGTAGATGTGCCCGTGTACTTACGAGATGTGGAAACTGTTCCCCATGGGACACTGGCATCATGTTTGTACGGTGATTCCTATTGAATCATTCGCTAACGATTCAAGTTCACATCGAGTTACGCGTAGTCTGTTGATCCAAAAGTGACTTTCTCAATATCCAACTGCAGAGAAGATAATCTATCTTCGAAACGGTTAATGAGAAGGCGCTCGTAAAAACTGGATTTACTACGGTACTAATTGAATCAATGTACATGAAAATTAAATGTCTCATCTCGAATGTGAAAAATCCTCGGAAATTGAATAAAGAATGTGCCCGCACAACAAATTTGACAACTAGGCAGCGCTCAGTAATGGGGGACGATAAAACGGAACTGAGTTCTCTCAAACAAATGATCATTGGTTGGGTCGGAGCAAAATGATTGTTTACGCATCGAGAAATGGTAACAATTACAAACTACTCAAGAACGACTATGGAAGAAGAATGTTTTATTTTGACATTTAGAAATGTACAGGACTGAATAAGAGTGAGGGAAACGGTTACATTAGCTGATGGTTAATACTGTTTATTCTTAGGGAAAATAGTGAACCACAGGACCACCCTTCAACGATAATCAAACAAAGCACAGCAATCTCAAAATGATGCAACAGACCTTGACAAAATCAACAATTCCTTTTCATAAAACTACTCCTGGGGGACCGAAAATTAGCCTTTGCTCAGGAGTGAAGTTTTATAAAAGTACTGATAGAATCATACAGAGTTGCGCGGTAATACTTTTTGTTCTATTAAGTCAAACCACATTAAACTCTGTGCTTGATCATCAAACAAACCATGTCATTGTACACAATTTACGCACTGTTTTTCTGATAACGAATATCAGAATCACATTCTACGACTGAACAGTAATATGATTAAGACGATTTCAAACACTATCATTGCTCTATTAACTCACCCTAGCCATCCAGTTCGTAGGAAGAAAACGATTCAGATTGTTTATCAAATGCTAAGAAGTTGATTCAAAATGGTGGGATTCCGAATAGTGCGATTGCACAACCTGGACTTCTGGAATAGGGCTAAGTTAGTATCGAAGTTTAACCTCCCTTGGCCTCCAGTCAATCAATCTCAACAATTGAAATAATGCGTAACTGTTAGCAAACAAGTAACCTACAATCTCTGTTGTCCGATTTCCTCGTTCATCCTAGCTACCATTTGCAGGTTTATCGTGTTTTACTTGGTTCAACAATAACATACAGAAAATAAGTCTTGTTCACAACTTTGTTATTCGCATGATTTCAATGGGTATTTTCAAACAAGTGTGAGTTTCTCTTTGAGCGCTGTATATTCCAAGAGATGATACGCACAACAATGCAGCTAATATTGGCCCACTGGTTTGAGATGTTTGCCTACTTAGCTGGTGTTTATAGCACCAACACACCTCCTCCATCCGAGTTTCATTAAAAATTCACTCGTATCGATCTACGCCTTCCAGTTTAGTTAAACCGCACTAGAGGACACAGTTCAAAATGGAGCTAAATGACTACCACAGTAAGCTGATCTAACTTCACACAACTGAATACGCCTAATGCCTTTATCCTCGTTGACACATGGAGTAGCAGTTATTTGAAAATACTGCTGGAGAAGATGAAATATGTCGATCATATTTCCCAAAACAGATTGCGGTGCCAGTCTCGTATATTGAGCCAGGAACTTTTGATTCGAAAAATCGCGTTCGACATTCCTACCCGAAGTAAACCTGTTAACAACAAAACTGAAATATTTACCTTTCTACTGACTCGTTTACTGCTTATTTTTGAGGACTCCGTGAGCAGTGTGCGTCTCAACCAACAGTGTCTGCTCTTTGACTTGAGTATTCATATGGCTGTAGCATATAGACGTCGTAACTAAAATGCTGAATTCTTAAACAAAAGATTGGGCTTGATGTTACATAATTTAGTAACTGCGTGATAGACCTAGTTGTTTAAGAAGATTAGGATCTTTCGTGGTTTCATTATAATTTGGTTGTTGATGCTAATCAACCGACCGTGAGATATTTTATGCGATAACTACACACTGGTACCCGCTGAGTGCTGTGAACCGTGTAGAGCAAGAACGACAACTTTGAAGCAACAATGAATGACACTTTCTAACCACTGCATGTTCCAGTCTCTTGCCTCCAGTATGTTAGTAACTGTTCGGTAATGCTCAGCAGAACAACTCATTTTTGATAAAACTTGGTAAAATTTTCCGAATAATTTCTTCTCACCAAGTTCTGTTACCCGCCCGTATATCCATCATCAATGACCATTGGAAACATAAGTGCATTCATTCAAAAGAACACGCGGACTTACACCGTTTTCTTTCAGCGGAATTTTAAAAGTTAAACAAAGGTACCAGTACACAGCCCAGCGTCTAGTCCCCAAAAGATATGCGTAACAACTCTAAGAATAGAGGTCATTTTACAGATAGAGTCTTTGACCCAACTTTCGTGGACTAACTATGGTGACTGTGTCGAATTCACTTGACGATAACATAAACTGTTCTTCTCACTACTGAACTCAGTATGCCATTAAACATTCAGCACTCTATTTATCACAAAGTCAGTTCCTACCTGTATCTTACGTGTAATGGATATACATGTAATAAACAATGAATTATATAGCTTTGAAATATGTATAATTAGAAAAAGTAATAAGTTTGATTGAAGGGACTCACAATAATTCAGGATGATGTGTAGATACGCGGTTGTACTACGCACAACAACAGACTCAGATTGTCTTGTTTGTTTGAAAAGTTCTCTAGTCCCCAGTGGAGATTATTACTGAGAAAGATAAGTCCGAAAATATGCTGGAATAGACAGTGACCAAAATGTCAAACTATGCTAACTGCATGTAAACGAGAAATGAATGAACGGGTTCCTACCTTCCAAAAAAAGGAGTATTCTTCTGTTTTCAGGTTTTGAATGCCGAATTTATGCGTGAAAATTGTGAGAGGTAGCAAGAAGTTCATAAGACAAGATGTTGCACAAATGTTGCGGAAGTTCCTTCAGGATATTAGACGGAAATTAGTTCCCTATATTGACAGATACTTCTGACTACTATGTTAAGCTATTCAGACGTTTGCATGATCTACAAGGAAGAGTAGGTTTCCGAAGAGTCTGTGTGTAGGCACAACAGTATTTGGAACCGTTTGAGATGTGCAATATCGTGAAGTTGTGTCGCTCGCCGACTGTCTGTTTTCTGGAAAATTAAAACTTCCTGGAGTGAACAGAATATCAACAGACGGATTGTCAGATTTTTCAACTCTAACCCCCTAGCATTTACTATAATGTGGCCTGTGTAAGTAAGACGCGAAGGGCTTACCCAAACAAACTACATAACTAACGTATACCAATGAAGATAACTGGGTCAAACATGTGCAGTAAGGACCCAAATAACCTGGTCTCAGTGATGGCTTACCGACATAAATGCCCTAGGAATAAAATTGATATGATGGGGTTGTGGCAACACTTCTTCTACACTGACTGGTAGTCATCATCATCACAGACAGCAGTACATCAGTGGTTCACACTGGTGCTTAACTGCCACACAACCACGGAAAAGAAGAAAAAGCAAACCCTGTTTAATAAGAGAGGATACCAAAGAATAGGACGAGAAGGGACTTGACTACTAAAAATAGCTACGTCTATATTCAGACATACATCAAGGTGCCTACAATTTGCAAACAAACAACCGAGCTGTAGGTGAAAGTAAGGCACCATCGGCAAGACAGGTAGTGCTCAAAACTGGACCAGTTAACGAACAGAATGTCCATCTTCTATGGTTAAATGGACTTTATGGAGTTGTAAAACAAAACGTTATCTCCACTCACGTGTACACAGTCGCCCATATTCTGTATTGGATAAATCAGTGGTGATTGTTGAACTTTCCATATGGTGTCAGTTTCACAAACAAAATGGTATGCTAATAAATGCAGAACGCCTGAAATCCATTAACTGCAAAATCAATCAACAGTTTGAGTTTCAAGGAACGTTGACTGATATAAACCATGTATTCGATACCATAGCTGAATGGCTCCAGGAACAAACCAGTATCTGAAGTTTTTTTACGCATGCACACGACAGTATTGATTTCGGATAGTTCCCGATTTATGAAATCACCATTGGATGAATATGCCACCTTTGTGGACAATTATAACACGCAAGTAGGTCCGTATCCGTTGATGAGTTAGGTTACCGTATACGTTTCTCAGAATATTCGGACAACACGTTCGTTTGTACGAAAATAATTACCGTTCTAACCAAAAGGTTGTAAACCAATTTTGTTGAATAATGTGAACAATACTGCTGGAAACGAACCATATGGCCACTTAGATTGTATAGACTAACATTGAACACAGGGTCATATGCGAGTTTCTGATTGGTTCCGAGAACATGCTTCTTCTTCTCATTTTCCGCGTACGTAACAAATAGAGCTGGTCTCACTTCAACGACTAATCGCAATGCACTTTTTATGAATACCCATTAGGTAGGTAGGTCAGGTCAAAGGTTATGAACAACAGAAAGCGACCAACCAGAATTCAGGTCAGAAGGTCAACCCATTTTACTATATAAGAGCGGGTACCCATCGAACTTCACCAAACTCCACGCTCCAAAAATTATACGCTGAAACACTTTCGCACTGATGATGTCGCCTCATTTGTTGATGAAACAGTTACAACAAAAATGCCAAGCTCGGCGAACACACCATTACCAAAAGCTTCCCACTGATGTTTAACTGCCAGACAACCGTGAAAAAAATGCAGAGGCTGTAATGAAAGAGAGAAGAAAATAGAAGAGGAGGGGAAATGACCTAACTACTAAAAATAGCTTTGTATATATTCAAACATACAATATCAAATTGCCCACGCTGTGCAAACAAAATGCCGAGTTGTAGGTGAAAGAAAAACATCATTATTAAGACAGCTTCCTTACGATGATGGGTCTTATCGACCATTAGTGTTATTATTAGTAACTATATCCGTTAATAGGACCTGTAGAGTAATTATCAGAAATGGAGGCTGGGAGGGGCCTGAGAGTTAAATTTGATAGAACAGTTGGGAGGGATCAGCAGTAGCATGTTTTCGCTTTTCCACCTTGTTGTATGCAGCGGATAGGGCGACCCAGTTTATACTGCGAGACGGCCGATGCAGTATGGAATTACTTGTGTTGTGACTGTTCATGGTTGTGTGTGGGCTGAGATACTGTCATGGCGCCGAGAACTAGACAGAAGAACGATTAGGGTTCTCAACCAAAGCATTTGGCTCAAAAGCCTATATCGCAAGGCAGCGGGTGGGTGGCAGTGTACCAAAACTGATACATTATTTGGAAAAAGATGCCAACCTTTTTCCAACCCCCAACCTGGAGGACTAAAAGACAGTGGTTTGTCAGACGTTTACCTATTAGCCTGTCTGGTATGAATAACTTTGCCAGTGTGGTCTCCACAGTTCAGTTTCACCCATTGGGTTACCGAGATGCGTAAGCTGTCAAACCGGATAAAGGTGCAGTCTGGTTGTGGCTGATGTATCACAGCGGTGAAGCACACTGATGAATTTGAGTGAGGTAGCAAACAACTATAACCATATTTAACTTCGACATACTGAGCAATCTTTGCGCAGGAAGGGCTTTTGTACAGGGGGGACTCTACGTCCGTCAACAGTAAGTATTCTTGGCAGTGAACAGTGATCCATGACTAATACGTAAGCACCACCGTTTCTCAGAAACCTGTTAAAATCTAGACCAAAGAGGCCCCGAACATATATGACAGGCAATTATACAAGGCAGTCAGAATAGAGATGGAATCGGAAGCGACGACCACTTATGACAATCATGATTGTAGAACAGATCCGCTTGTGGCAACATCTACAAACCAAAGAGAGGAACGGTTCACCCAGACTTGACACTTACAGGAGCCTGATTGCACAATTGAAATGTGACTGACTAACTGGAATGACAACAAACCATGCATCCGACACTGAATCAGCCTTAAGAAATATGAGCTGAAATATTATAATATCACTTTAAAAACCTGACGTACGATTCCACAGGTAGTTTTGGGCAATCTCGAAAACGATGACACCCCAAAAGCTGAAAGATCGATGTTGTAGTGGAACTCTTAACCGTGCTAGCTTGAGTACCCACTAACAAATAACAATGATAGTGTAGTACGCGGCATTAAGGACGTCGAATAGCCCCAGAAAACGTACTCGAATTGAAACCTCTCACGCAAGTAGCAAGGAAATCTCGTACTGGTTGCAGTAAGCAGTTCATATTCGTGAGACAAGAAGCCGAATTTATGGATGTGCAACAGTATTAAGGAAATCATAGTCACTCATTGGCTGATCCTATGGACACATACAAAGTCAAAAACTGAACGTTAATTGATGCAATACGGAACAAATAAATAAGCGAATAACAGAAGACGTAACATTGAGACGGGTTGTCCAATCCGGATGCAGTATCTTCAACGCGACGTTTGGATTGGTTTCTTGTTAGAACTTCTATTGTGTCAGGGTTTGGATAAGCGGTGAATCGAGTAGATTTTCATCACAGATAGTAAAAAGGTTAAGTCAAATGGTTTGGATCTTTACTGTTGGGATTGGTGTACAACGTTACTGAAATGGCGCTCGTCTGGACCGTGTCCTGTCCTGTTCAGTTGTATTGTTCTCTGTTCCGATCCGGGTCCAACCGCGTTATGCGTGCCTGTGTATTGACCGCACTGAATCGCATCCAGTTGGAGCGCTCTGAATGACTGAGTGTGCAGTGGTGTCCGCGTGCGTGCGTTCGGATGTGGAAGAGGGTTTACTGGGCAATTGATGTATGGAAGTGCATGTACAGGTTGGGACAGTGAGAGTCACTTAGACGGGCTTCTCACGTGATGCGCCGCGTGATAGGGCGAGACGACGGCCACAATGTTGCACGGTTCACCTTGATTGCTTCCCTAAAGCATGAGCCTCCTAACAGTTCGGTGGCAGACCGTAGAAAAAACTAGGTATATTTGGTTGTCAATATCGAGTTCATTACGTGCCAGAGTGCACTTCAACATTCCATCCTGCATTTGCTCTGGTTACTTCCATACCCAAATACGTGCCTCTCCCAGGCCACTGAATAATATTACGAGTAGTATAATGTGGTCCCATCCTCATTACACTTTATGCTTCAAGTTTAGTCGAATTGTGAGCCCCATGAACAGCTAGAATGCATTAGAGGCAGGGTTAATAGCTCTGTTGTCACATGATGTTCTGGCATCATTTTTGAAAATAGGAATGACTATTGTAAACTCCACTCAAATGACATCTTATTATCTCATATAGAACGAAGGAGTAAGGTAGGTTCAGGCAACAATCTCTTACTGCCTTCTTTGAGTAGAAAAAGAGAAGAAAGGTCCGGACCTAAGGTCTTATTAAATTTTAATAATTTAAGCCCCGGAATTACTTCACTTTGAGGCGGGGAAGATCACCGGGAAAGTCGTAACTAGTCAAACAATCATTCACAACCCAATAAAGCTGTTCCTCAAAGTGTTCTGTCTACCAGTCAAGTCGCTATGAAAAGTTATAAGGTTGTGAGTCATCTTTTTTCATATTTTTCTCAAATAGCATCTCTTTGACAGCAGTGGATGAAGGGTGGTCTCCATATGACACTTCATCATCGTTTGCGTGGCTCGATATATTGCGTCCATGTGTTGTATCTTGAGGTATACGGCCTACGAGCGCGTAAACAAACAAGAGAATAACGGTTAGTGAAACGGTAGATAACCGAACGACGTTCAACGGTTCTGAACGACTGACTACGAAATATTCGCGATTAATACGGATCTTCCCGGCCAACCCAGCTACTTGAGGTTAACGAACGATCACAGAGAAAGACTGGCCTCTGGACTGAGCTACTTTGTCACTCAATCCGAAGACCACATGGTCACAAACCCGCTCGTATTTATAGAGTTTGCGTTTAACAGCAAGCAAGATCAAAGGGAATGGACCAGACAAAAGTCTAGACAGTACAGTCCAGGTGTGTAGTCGGGATGACAACAACAGTTGTCACGAGGGCGTAGGTCGATTGTGAAGACCGAAGCCGCGCACGACCATGGCAAAGGTAAAGGTCACTCACAACTGAACTTTGTCACTTATGGTCACACAATGTTTTCGGGGTACTGGCAACTCCCCCAGACACCATGAGTTATGCATAATTGAAGCGGGCAATCACCATCGTTAGTGTATCGGGCCCAGACACCAAACCTACTGCTCAATCAGTTCTCTTTCCTTGAGTAAGACTACCAAGTTGTGCACTTTTATCACTAGCAGGCACAACGATGTTCAAGTGCCTAGTTTGTCTTACAATTTCAGGCAGGGTATAACAGGTGTTTCTGACAGCATTCGAACCGCTGTCTTTCAGAGGTATCACAAATAAAAAACGCCCTTCTGGTCTGTGTCGACTGACTTTGACGAAAGTGCTAAGTATAACAGCATATAGGCGAATATTCACTGAAATTAGGTCGATTAATAGCTACACTGCTGTTCAGCTCAGTACAAACCCGCTCCAACTTGACCGAGAGATTCGACTTTAACGTCATCAGAGGCCCAAAGAAAAGACTGTTGGGGGTAAAAGCGAATAAACAGCAACGCTAGAACCGTAATGACGCGTTTTAGGAACACAGCACGTGCCCAGTTCCAGGCTCTAGGAAGTGTTTTTCAGGATGACCTATTCGTTGGACAGTATGGACACTAAAAGTGTCGATGTCTTGGTTTGAAGTGAGGAAATTAGGAGCTGGTGAGGAAGAAGGTGACATAAGGTGGATTAATCTATCGGAGCAGTGAGAACTTCTGATACGTCTTAGCTGTTTGTTCCGGGAGAGGGATTTTATTTGAAGCACTCGTCCCAAAAGTTTACCCAAATGTTTGAAGGAGGAGACAACAGGAGATAAAGCTTCCTTGGGGGGGGGGGCACCCAAAGCCAATGGCTTAAGAGTTTAAGAGTGATATGCTTACCTAGCCCGATGAGGGTGGAAGTTGAATATCGGTGTCTGATTCTGGTTGCTCCCACGCGCATTGAACGCATATAAGGCTAACTCAAGTTTTTAAGAGATCGAAAACAACTTTCTGGTATTCCGAGCACTCTTCAGTTAAAGGACGATCAGAATGATGTTTATGCCTGCAACTGTTGCTGCTGGATAGACCACTTTTACGTCACTCTTGGTCACTTAAGTAACCAAGTAGTAATCACGACAAACGCAGTCACTGAACGAAATGCTTCTGTCCGCACACCAGGTCCGCTTTCCAAATAGAGAGAAAGTTAAACCAGGGTAGGATCGAATGGTGGTGAATTACGGTGGATTGTGGCTCTGGAAATTTTGATTTCACTGGGTCAATATAAACAGTACTGAATTATGTTGACCTTGACAGTTAAATAATCGACGTACTTGGCACAAGATTAAAACGGTGAAGTAGGATGGGCAGTACAGCTGTTGTTGTTCTGATCAACTAATCTGATCACGTTTCGGTTATCCGTTGTCCTTAGAGGACGGAGTCGGTCAGAAAAAGAAGGCACGTGCTGCGAGCACTAAAAGCACATCAAGAACGAGCAGTAGACAAGCGCATGAAAAAGTAACGATGTACTGATGGTGGGCCGAAGTGGTTTCTCCTCTGGAGATCGCGCAACACATCTGTGACCACGTACAACTTTGATCGATCGATGAGCGTCAATCAAAAAGCAATCAGCTAATTGGGCAAACTTGTTTGTAAACGATAATGGTTAAGATAAACCGAATGGAAACCCTATGAGGATGCGACAGCTGCGATTAATTATGAGTGAGTTTCAAATTATGTGGAAACCAAAATCCCATGCTACTCATTAGTCATCTACATATAGCTCCACAAGTTATTTATTTACATGATTTCAATTTTGAGATGAATTCAGGTTAAAAGGTGATCGATTGGAGTTAACAGACAGTTACTGTATCCCTTATTAAGACGATCGGGCAACCTGACCATTACTCACAAACGTAAGTGGTTGAGCGTTCACATATGATAATTCGATCGTGCCCAATGTGAGGTGAATGGCACAGTGGTAAAACACGGTTGCTTCATGAATGCTTGGCCGGAGTTCTAGTGCCGGCCGCGGCAAAGGTATGCACAACTGACGAGCTCTAACAAGAGCGGAACTAGAGTCTGGTGCTTGTTTTCGAAACAGACTGACTGGAAAGTCTATGGAAATGCGACAGGTGCGATCAATTGTAGGTTATGTTCAATCTATATGAAAACCAAAACCCCCTACTACTCATCAGTAAAGATGTCTCTGTTAGAAGCACAAACTTCTCGTCACAATGGAAAGATACAGATTTCAATTGACAGACGATTGAATAATCCCCTCCAATCCATTTTCAGTGTATCGTGAATTCCTTTTACCTGTATCGTTAGCCCAATGGATGACACAACTCTTAAATCAGTGTTAAAAACAGAAATTTGTGGGAAACCTGTTTGGTGTCCCACAGATACGGAATAAAGCCGTCTGGCAACTGGTTTCTAGAGTTGCCTTAAAACATTCATATATTGATGGATTAAAGCCATAGGAGCGAATTCATTTATATTAACAATATGAATAGTACCGTTACGTAATGCCAAGGCTACTGGCTACTTGGTCTAATGCGGTGTTATATTTCAACTGCATTAGATTTGATGGATTTGTGAACTTGTCTTCAAGATGACTGAATCTCAGCCTGTTTTACTTCAATTTGTACTGGCTTCTGAAACAGAAGGTGCTTTGGATTTAAAACTCGTACTTTGCAAATCTTGGATACCCGGTTATGTTATAGGCTGTGAAGTGAACACTGATGAGAAGAATTAGTGTTTTGACAGTTGAAGTAAACTAGTTGAAAACTCCGCTTAAATATACAATAAATTGGGCGATTCCGATAAACATTCGGTTAAAAACATTGTTTTCACTTAGTTACACTAGCAACTTGACTGCATCCCATGTGAAGCGGCAAATACTGTGGATAACGATGTAGTATTTAAGAATAAAATAACATTATTTGGTCTAAAAATTAAGACGATTTGTGGTGAAGCAGGTCCAAAACAGCTTGTCTAAGTATGTAGTGGATTACCAAACGAGAGATGCCAGTATTCCAACTCTGGGCGGAACACTACAACGCGTTGGCGAGGCATGTCCAAACGCTCACAGCGATCGGATGGCGGGCAATAGGGAAAGTCCGGACGAGCCATCGCCCAACGAGATGGGACCAACGGACGAAGAAAGGCAAAGGAACCCCCCCCCGACAGAAGGCATCGGTCAAACACGCAAACCGGGCAGAAGTACACACGACGTGTGAGCGGAAACTGGGGTGTGTTTTGAACTGAAATTGCGATTTATAAACGGGAGCGCGTGTGCGGCATGACAACCAGCTAATTGGATAATAAAGATTGTGCTTTATTGGACACCTATTCGCCACAAGTAGACAGTAGAATTCACGTGCCGACCTATAGGTCGACTGTTTTTCGTTGTATTGGCTTACGGTATTCATTCTCCTATGGTAACAACTATTATTCTAATCAATGAGTCTATTTAAGACGTTTGGATATACTAGACATATGATGCCGAATGCAGTATGAATTCTTTTCACTAACTCTTGACGTGTGACTGGCATAAAAAAACAACCATCAAAGCCTAACTGGAATGGCCAAAAGTACAAACCGAACTAGTTGGTGAATCAAACTCACAGTAAACAAAGCGTCTCAGCGTATTGAATCGGCTGTCGACAGTTGACTAATGAGGCCTCCGCGCACTTGAGACTAGTAATTTTAGGCATTCACCATGTACTACTGGCATTGTGACCTTTGATAACAGGTTTCGAAAGTTGGATTAAGCAACTTTACGTCTTTGCTGAGTAGCGATCACTTGCGAATGTGTTAATGCCTCTCTCGGCCATTTTCGAAGTAGCTTCAGGACACTGGTTTCGATCAATCTTTCTGTACTGTCGATGTAAATATTTCCATCATTGTAATTCTTCTGCCATCTAACGCAATTCCATTGCATAAAAATTCCCAGCTTAGTCATGAAAAATACTGCGTGGCGAACAAGCCCGTTTTCAGTGATTCATCACAAGTACAATTAATACAACATTTTACGCCGCTAAGTTACGTGTCCACATCACATCCAAATCGGTTTTATACCCACATCTAAAAGAAAAATTGCCTGTTTCTGCAGCCTCATTTTGTGTATACTCATTACTTGTTCCTGTGGAACCAGTTTTGTTGGTCGCACGACCAGACGCCTATCGGAACGGGTCCGGGAACACCACCCAGCTTGGCTCAACAGTGGAATAACGAAATCTGTCAACAGCGCCATACTATCGCACCCGGTGGATTCGAATAACTCTGTCAATGTGACGGACGCATTTTGCCCAATCTACCGAGTTAAGGTCACCTAGGCGAGGGCGGTGAGGCATGCTATTCTGTCCGCAACAGAAGCTTTTGGAATTCGCCTGTATAACCCACCCCTGTGCGTCCAGAAACGTTTTGTTCAGACTTTGGATATGCCGTAACGCTCCCCACCCATGTCAAGAACCATTGTTCAATTGGATATTGGATTGCAATTTGACATTGAATTGACTGACATCATCAGCCATCCGTTCTCCGTTTACCACCTTCATGGTTCCCCGGTGAAATGTGTGATCTAAATATGACGTAGTTAGCCTGATGCTGATTCACTGTAAACGAGCATGTTCGCTACACAGTGTTTTTCATGACCATTCCATTGCTCAGCTGCTGAGTGTTGATACTGCCACCTGGCAACTCGTTCCGGGCTTGAGCAACGTATACTGTCGAACTTGCTAGGTCTGAAATGCCACACCGTCTACACAAAGTATGGGCCGGGTAGAAGACATCCATTTACAGTAATATGGCCGATGTGGATAGCATAAGATCCTGTGTAGGCTTCAACGCATAGCTTGAACAGTTGTATCTTGCCTGAGAGTGAATGAAAATGAGAAATTGTCTAATATAGATGGAGGGAATGATTGTTCGCCTTAAAATCCCTGGGTCTCAATGCATTATCAGCTATAATGTGCGACGCTGAGACATATCGTATTGCGTCCGTTCTAAATTATGTGAGATTTGACACGTTAGCCCATCAATCGAGTTGGGTCGGCGTCGTCATTTTGAGTCTTTCACAAGCCGAGCATAACGAGTAAATTGCTCACAACATCGATTGTTGGCCCAGTGGAGGAATTGTTGGTTGAAGCGAGCAGCGGAACAACCTTTGTGAGTGACTGAGGGAAGATGATGACTGTCAACTGCTTCTGTCAACTTGCCTATTCTCGCTCACCTAAGTTGTACGGGTTGAACATCACACACAAATACTGGCAGCTTTCACCTTCGAATAGACTTCTCAGTCGGCCGTTTTCGAAAAGAAGCGACAGACTCGAGCTTTACTCCTAGCGAACCACATCAATAGTGTATGTGTATACGTATGTATACGACCTTCAAATACCGAATTCCTAGTCAACATAGCCCACCGAATCAAAATAGCACACAGGTCTGCTGATCACGCCAAGGTAGTATACTGGCCAAAGAGAGACAGCCGGAAAAATGGCAGGTACGCTCGATGTCAATGGTGCCGCTGTGTCGTGGTTTCCTTCGGCCTGAAGTTTGTTCTTGTTTGGTCTTTGTTTGCGTATGTGGCGTGGTTTTCTCTGCAACAGTGTTGGTCGTATGTGAGAGTGTTGACTTTATAGGTACGTGGCTACAAATCCTGTGCGTAGCTGTGACAATTTGGTTATTGTTGGCGGTCGGCATTTTTGCGTTTGTAGGTGTGTGTCTATGTCACCCACTGCCTTACAGTACAGGCTTTGGAGTCAGAAGTTTTCATTGAGGGGCCTGATAGTTCATCTTTCTTGGTCTGGGCGTCATGGCAGTATTCTAGGCCCACATAAGCTATATCAGTACAACACAATTAAAATATACTACATCAGCCGTCGCGCAATGTAAACCGGGTCGCCCTGTGCGCTGGTTGCGGCAGGGTGGATAGGCAAAAATATGCTACTGTCAAACACTCCTTCTCCCCAATGACCATTCGCCTAATAGCCTGTGCAGCACGAATCGTAGAGCAGGTAATGCCCACTGTAGTCTCAGTAACACGAACACCAACCTGAGACACTCCTCGGTATGCAGGGCGTTCTCCTTTGGGAAATGAAATGTGCACACGCTGCTGGATCGATGAAGCCCAACAGGACGGCCGGAAAGCCTCATCGCACCGGTCGCTATGGTACTGAGCCACCATAGCATCAACGTAGCAGCCGTTATTGAGATAAGCCTTGTAGACCAAGGTAAGTTCTAAAAAGCAGGTGCTCCGGTTACCTTCTACTGGATACAATACCCAACAGACCACGTTCGGGAGCATGTTGTCTGCTTCTCAGTCGCTGATCACATCAATGCTTAAATGATGGGTGAACTGCATGGCAACATTTGTCGAATCCTGTCCATGCGCCTGTGACTCGGTCGAGGTAAGCGTGCCATAGTTCTCAGTGGATTATGGTCCAACTATGTGTCACACTATTGATACTAAGGACCATTTCTATGATCAACTGGTCTGCACCGATGAGTGACAGATGGTTTGTTCTGTGTGACTTGAACGCTCGAACCGGGCGCGACTCGGTAGCTTAGCCGAGAGTTCTCGGATCCCACGGTATTGGTTCACTCAATGAGAACGGTGATCGTTTGCTCCACCTGTGTGCTATTCACTAGCTAGCTATCACGCACGCCCAATTCCATCTGGATGCGGGTGAGATCACGAAGTGGACATAGCCACGAATCGGTCACTACCACTTACTTGATTGCGTGGTTGTGCGGCAGCGCGACATTCGTGAAGTGCGAATCAGATGAGTGATGCGCGGTGATGTATGTAGCACAGACCATAGGCCGGTAATAACCAAACTGTTAATCAGTGTTTGTGGATTCTTCGGACAAAACTATAAGGTAGATGTCAGACGGTTGGACAACCACGAGAAGAAAACCACTTATCAACGTACAGTCGCCGCACGTCTGAGAGGCGTCTCTGTATCCACCACCCGAGTAGCGAGTAACGGCAACAGCAACCTCGGCAATCGATATGGAGCGCCAGAAACGTCCGGACTAGTCAGTGACAATAACACAGTTATCTTCAACCTGGTACGAAAGCAGATGCATCGTTGGCCGCTTCCACAATGGACCCGGACACCGAAGACAGATGAGCGACATTCCGAAGTATTCGCCGCTAGCTCACCGAACGTGTACGCGAAATCAAAGACAACCGATGACAGACGCAGTGTAAACGGATGCTGGGTTACACCGACCTCCGACAGCACAAGCAGTTCTGTGACTCGTTTAAGGCAATTTTCGAATCATCCGTCCAGTCTGCCAAAGCACTGGTTGACGTGGACATCGGCTGATCGTGCACCCAGCCAGGGGACATCATGAAAATCTTGCGTAAACACTTTGGTAGCCTACTAAATCGTCCTGCTACCATTGTTTGGGAGGCCGTGAATAGACCGGTTGTTCTGGCCACGGATTTCCCAGGGGGTGCAGACAGCGACTGGACAGTTACACAATGGAAAGGCTGCAGACAAGGACGGATTGTCAGGTGAAATTTTGAAGAACGGCGGACCATGTTGAAACTTTCTTTGCTCCAGTTGGTTCACTCCATCTGGGAGCACGAAGTAATTCCACAGGGATTCAAGGATGCCTTTATTATGCCTCCGTTGCAATGCATCAACAGATATCGGGACGTTAGCTGGTGAGACGCACCGGCAAGATGCTCGTGGGAATCCTGATGAACCAAATGAATGCGAACATTTTAGAGGCCAATGCTATTGAGGAGCAGTGTGGATTCTGGGTGGGTCACAATATGACCGACCTAGTTTTTGTCTCTGGTCAGATCCAGGAGGAGTTCCTGGAACGCAACCAGCCTTTATATGCTCTGTTCGTAGGTTCCACGAAAGCCTTTAATCCAGTGAGCCGCTAGGCGTTGTGAACAATGCTTGCTAAGTTTCGATATCCAAGGAAGTTCGTCAATTTGATTAGGTTGTTGCATGTAGGCATGGAGAGGAATGAACAGTCGTGTGAATCGACGTCTGGTGATTTTGACATTGCCACTGGCAGGAAGCAGTTTATTGCTTTCGCTCCAATCCTATTTAATTTGTATTTGACTGCCATGCTAACATCTGCCCTTCGAGACCCGGCGGTGGGCGACGTTCACGTTGAGTACCGCATAAATAGCCGCCTGTAGAATATTTGACATTTTGGGTCTCCAATCAATTACACATCCCAGCGGTGCGCATGCGCGCTGTTTGCACTCAGTGTAGATGAAATACAGCGACTGATCACGGTATTTGAGACCTTGGCATCGAAGTTTGCATTGGATATCAACACTGGTGAGATATTTCCATTCATCCATCCTTCTCCAAGTAGGGGTGTTGTTTCTGCACCTGAGATTCATATCAATGGAGACGTTGTCGACAGTTGCGCAGATTTCTGCTAATTGGGTGGCAAGTTGTCAACAGATTTGTTTGCGGACCGCGAGTTACGAGCTCGTGTGGCGAAGGCTAGTTTTGCTCTCGGATGTCGTGTAAGACGAGTCTGGAAGAACCACAGTGTGAAGTTAGTCATTAAGCCGTTTGTTTCCCGCTCAATGGTGCTGTCTATACTGCTGTACGGCAATGAACCTTGGACATCATATCAGCGGAACGTGCGTTATCTGTGCCGATTCCATCTGCATTGTCTAGGACGCATCTTGGGTATTCGGTTGCCAGATATGTTTTACAGCTTTGAGGTACCGCGACGAGCGGACGTGGACTGGATCGGAGCCATGCTGGTATTGAATCAACTTCCTTAGCTAGGCCATGTCCGTCGGATGAGTGATAACTATATTTCAGAACAGCTGTTTTTCGGCCAAGTGAAATCAGGTAAGCGAAATCCTGGTCGTAAAAGCCTGAAGTTCCAGGATGTTGTCCGTGTAAGTCTTTCGCGTTTTAACATGGGAGGACTTAGTCTTGAATCGGACGGTCTAGAGAAACAAGATCCGGACGGGCATCCAAAGGTTCATTGGGCAATTACTGCTCGACAATGAAGTGAAGCGCGCAGTACTCAGATGAGCCATCGGTGCCATAGGTCATGGTGACGTGACAACGTGGCGTTACGATGTATGTGGCCGTGAGTACACTGGCCGCCTGGGGTTGGCAATTCATCAGCGTACTCATAATACATAATCGGCGAGAGAACGACGAGTACGTTAGGGTCGAATATGTTATGTCTGTTATATTCATTTTTTTCTTGTTCGTGTCGACTAGCAACTACCAGCTCCCCTTTCAGAGATCTGGTTGTCTGTGACCCTTTACCTTCCCTTCACTTCAGCTTTGTTGGTATGTTGTATGATGAATGTGTTGTCTGTTTTCAGTTCAACATTTTAGTTTGTTTTTCTGCCATATCCCCCTTAGAGTGCAGTAACATGTACTTCTATACCGAACTACCTCTCGCATTATATATTCAGTATTTTTCTTCCCAGTTTAGATCTTACTATTGGAGTCACTCTCTCTATTTTCTGAGAGTTATGGGTTCCAGTTTTGAGCCAGCCAATCAATTGGTTAACCAGTGTTGGCCAGCTGAACACAACGGCCTCGCTTGCACATGGTCTTATTCCGTTGGGGTTACACTGGATGTGGATGGAACTGCAAGTGGTGCAGTGCAAGCCACTTGTGGTCAAGCGCAGACATGTTTTGGCTTCGATCGCTATGACAGGCTAGTCGGAAACGGATGTCGCCAACCATGTGCGCGACCAGTATTTAAACAACCTGCTCCGCTTTCCTAGGGCAATCGTGTGGACAACTACACCACTGACCTCACATCATGTGTCATTCAAACGAGTGGACAAATCCGTTTGGGAGTACTGTCAAGTCTACCCGATTGCCTTAACGGGATAAACATTGACACAAATCGATTATCTCATGACTGGAACTTCTTTTCAATTGGTCATTGTTCACAGACCAATGTGGCTCTATGTCAGCACACACTGATTTAGTCGTATCTAACGTTGAGGCAACAGAACAGTGATCATCATAGCTGCTTCATAAGAGCATGGCCGGAGTACAACTCTCGACCGTGACTTGAATATGCATTATTGATGCCGTCTAAAGAGAGCAAAACTAAGGTCAAGTGTGTCTTCCCCTAAGGGGCTAACCGAAAAGTTTATGGGAATGCAAAAGCTGCTCTTAATTGAGGATGTCGTTCACTCTATAGCAAACAAAATTTGCTATCTATCTGTGTGCAAGATGGGTTACTGATTGCACTGTGAATGGCCTGGCGGGTGCACTGACTAGCGTGTGCTCAAACCACGTTGAGGTGTAACGCTGAATATATGTTGGGGAATAGTGCACGTTGCTGTGGGCCTTTCCGAATGGCCTTGGATCAGCTTTGTTCTTGCCTTCTTAATCGTTCGGTGGGTCACCCTTGTGCATTTAGGGTCTAGATTAGAAACGGCTGTCTTTGTTTTATCCTTCCGCTGATTCACATGGTTCAAGCAGGAGTCAAAAACAGACCAAATAAACTTGCTTGGTATGCCCTGTATACATGTATAATAAGCTATTCCATCAGCGTTAATCAACTGTTCAGTCGCCTTTGGGATACAAAACTCTCTATCACCACCGCATCTGCCATAAAGTTTGCCGCCTGTCATTTTCCGAAATGTAAATTGACACATGTTACAAGGCGTACTTTTTGAGTTCGAAGCCACGACTTGGAGAGTTCTAATTGTGACTACTAGTATAAGTTCGTTTTTGGACCGGACATCTCAACTCAGATTAGGCAGAGACCATTAATGTTTTACTGTCATCCTTCAAATCTTGTTAGACACAACACATCCTCAGGTTCATTAAGCATCTACCAAGCAGCCGGCTTGTTAGATGCTCAACAATTTTATTTTTGGTTCAAGATCGTCATAACCAGGCTACAGACAGAATACTTATCGCTTGACCGATACTTAAAAACAACTGGTTGCCTAATGATCACGAAAGTCGTGGAATGTCACTACTACCGTCCGGTAAATTTCGAAGTCCTAAGAGGAAGATTCATTGACAGAAGGTGGTCATATTCTATCAAGTCTACTGTAGAGTAATCGTACGATCCATTTTGCACCTTAAGACTAGTTGTTATCTTACCCTCCATGGTTGGTGCGAATCTGAACTGATGTATAATTTTCTGATCTTCATAAAAGTCTAGAATACGTGAGCATCCTTACCCCAAGAGCTTCGCAAAGAGAACGCCGGCAGCATATTATGAAAAAGAGTACATTCAGGTAACCTGCTGAATACATTTGTTTCCTTCGAAACACAACGTCTGTTATCTTCACTTTGTTCCTAATCATTCAAGACGTAATTGGTATTCTCTGTCAATGGTTGGCTTGCTCATGGTCCACAGCACGGGTGTTATCAACAGCGGACGTCGATTTGATTGTTTTAGTCAGTTGATTTAATTGTTCGTCCAGCAGATCTTCCAAATGCATTGCCACACTGTCCGTCAGGTCGGTTAGAAAGCCGGCAACCAAGCTGTGCAAGGAGCTATCACTTATACA
>JTDE01001870.1:65177-75447 GCA_014338405.1 Paragonimus skrjabini miyazakii | reverse complement strand
CATTAGAGCTCGTCAGTAGTACATATCATCGCTACTGCCGGGACTTGAACCACAAACTATATTGTCGCATTTACAAACGGTAACGTCGCTGTTCTATGCGTGGATGAATGAGCCGTTGGCCGTTGCAGGCGCGACCAACCAAAACTCAGCCTGAGTCTCAGCGTGAGTGTGGGGCACACTGACGGCCTTGACGCGTATACAACGCTCTGACGAATTCAATAAAACCTAACCGGCTAGACACATGTTTTTCTTTCTCCCAAAAAGTTAGCATTAGAGGGCCACTCTTAGACATGCTGAAGACAATTAGTGGTCGACCCACAAGTGTCCGCACTTTTGTTGGCATCATCTCATGTTTGTTGATGTTTGTACCTATGGTGCTTACTTTACGTGGTTTGCCAAGTTGAACGGACTGTATTCCCTTGCTTTTCTTCTTTCATTTTGATAAAATGAGTCTGCTATGGTTCCAGATGTGTTTTAGGTCTTGGGTAACTTTACTGTAGACTGAATGATGTTAGTTAGTGGAAATTGAGATAGTAATTGGATGAACAAACAAGACTCATAGTCAACACCTGCAATAGAAAGGATCACAAAAAGTGAGGGTCTGTGCTTCATGCTGTAAACAACCTATTGCGGAAGTGATAGTCGCTCACTAGTTTCGATCGGGCTTGACCAAGGACTGTTCTCTTACAATCAATAACTCGAGGCCGAGTATGAGATGCACGCTTGCTAATACCTCAGGTGAAGTGCACACTGCGTAACACGTTTTGTAACAGGGTCAGCAAATTTTCAGAGGCTACAGCACCTATACCGGTTGGACACAAAAAACTGGGTTTTTCAGTTGGATTCGTCTTTAGTGACCTTTAGACCAATAACGAAAGTCTGCGGCTTACGCTGAAGTCGTTGAGAGTGGACCGCTGTCACAAATCACTTTACCGCAAGCCGCGCACTTTGATGTCTCCAACTTTGTGAGGTTAATTCGTTCTAATGGTTTTAGTTTCTTTGCTTCTGTCTGGCGAAGCTGTGTTATTTGGACTTTCTTACAAACACGGTTCTAAACACCACTTTAATTACACAATATTTTTGAATGGTGGTGCGTTTGTGTTTATTCACGTCAGTCGTTTGTGACACGTGTTCAGTGTGCGTGCGGTAACCAAACTAGTCGTTCCAGCACGCGGTTATAAAATTCAGAGATGTCAAAAACTACTTAGCGTTTTGAAACAGGCCATGCGGCCTCTCGTCACCTTTCTTGAACAGTTCGAATCTGTCCCGTCCATGAAGGCAGTGTTTTATTGTTCGCCGTTCAATGAAGATCCACCGTGATAACACAATCCGTTGAGGGGACTACGCGTTTTTACCTCGTCTATTTGCAATCAACAATGCATTCTGTTTCCTAGCCTCGCGTTGTCATTCAGTCATTGAACTGTCCGTCAGCTACTATCAGTCGTCAGCCATGCTGGCCCAACCACTTGGACGATAGAGCCGAGCGATTTGCTCCGTGATCTTTCCATCCCTTTCAAACCGCCGAGCACGACTGTGTGCACGACGGTATGCTGGTGGGGTTTGTCAGTGTGAAGCGGTAAGGAATCTTGGTTTGTGTAAACTCCGTAGTTAGAATTCCTACGAAGTGGTTTGGACTCTGGTTTTGTTCTCAGGTGCTCAACTACAGGATAATCGGACAAGTATTTCATTCCCCTTGACAAACGATTTCGAGGGATGTAAAATCTGACCTCCGTACCGAGGTGATTCTTGGGAAAAGGAAGCTGCAATGCCTAATTTGATCAGCAGGATTCGTAGTAATTATGAGTATCCCGATACAAATGCATTTCCAAATGTTGGCATCTACACATGCAGATATGTGTCACAATGTGGCCCAACCGTACGGGAATGATCATTTGAAATCCACTGTAATCCATTAACGTGGCTGTTGTAAATGGATAACTTAAAATTTTGAACGAATCACTGTCCAGCCAATAAAGGGGACAGTAACTGGTTATTGACACAAAAGTATTTCTCTATGGGATGGCTATCCACAGCTCTGCTGCTTTTTGTTTCAGTATTATGTTGAAATAGATTATAACATTGGTTATAGGTTTGCTATGTGACGTGGAACCTGTGTTTCAGAAGGTACATTCTATTGAAGTCAAATCTGCTTACATTGGCACACGCCTTGCTTACGTCGTTAATTTAAGTCCATCACTTATATGATAGACTATGTACGGATCGGGTGTAGACCAAAAATAGTACTGTAAGTTGGTGTGACAAAATAAACCGGTATGCAGTGCTCAAGACAACTAGGTAGACAAGTGTAATAAGGGTTGATGTGTGCCATCACACCTGCTTGTAGTATTTATGTAAAGTCTCGTCTGAGCACCCACAGTTCAGTGCAGTTTAATTAAGCTGCCCCAGGCTTTGCAATTGCACCGGAGTATTCAGTGCACGGGACTAACCAAATGTCCATTGCAGGGCGGATATGATAAGCATTTTCAGCGGAGGAACAGTAAGGGAACTCAAAAAGTGTCAATTATGTACAGGTGTTCATTGAGAAAGGATTCATTGTGAGATGGGACGATTCTGTACAAAAAGAAATGCACAAGCTCCTAGTGGGGTTTCACATGCTTCAAATGGGGGATTTTCAGCGTGTAAACTAGACTGAATATCGTCAGTTTTGTGCACGTAGTACATGTAATGTATTCATTAGGTGAATTCAGTTAAGGTTTCTTCATGGTGAAATCACAGTCCAGAGAGGGAAATCTACCAACCAAAAGTTTCATTTTGTTATGGCTGATGAAAAGTGGCCAATTCCAAGAACAGAACTTGAAAACGCCGTTACGTTAGACTAACACTCATATGAGACACTTGATATCTAGACTCTCGATGGCGCATCTCGGCCCGTCGTTTGGTGAACTAAATTTTGACAGCGAAAGAGCTGGCTCAAGGACCAGTCTTCAAAGGCCCACTGGTAAACATACGCACCCTAACTGAATGTCAAAAAGCCGTAGATCGTGCATCATGTCCAAATTCTAACAGATCACTAAGTGCGTGACAACACCTTGGATTAATCGTGATTTGACCTCAATTACAGTTTCGGTGGCAGCAACTTAGAAGGACGTGCTGGGGAGGCCAAATGGATGTGATATGTGAACAACAGAAAAACACTGTGCTACTTAAAATGAAAAGGGGACTGAAATCAGTCATGTCTATTGAAAGTACAAGTTACTATGAAATGGATTGCGTTTTAATCTGCCCTTCTGATGGCAAAGTAGGATGTCTACTACTATGATTTTATAAGTTGCTTATAGAGGGGCTATTTTTGAAGCACGCGGTCTAACCAAAATAAAAATACTTATCAGTTGAAAACGTGTGGGCACTGTCTCATCAGGCTCAAACTAATGACAACCAACCGAGCAATAAATGGCAATTCCCTTCTCGGCTTTAAAAAAAGCCCGAATAAATCAAAAATCTGACAACGCAATTTCGTTCCGATAGTTTTTAATGTCATGACAGTACGGCATTGGAAATTTTCTATCAACCTGGTGATATTTTATTTTCTTGGTTAGTTTTGTCAGTTTGAAAGGGATGAGAAAAAGTTAATAGAATTTATTCTGCAGACCTGGAATTGTGAGTTTGTGAGGCTTTCGGAACACATGTCCTTGAGAAACGAATGACTTATTGAGTGGAAAATAGCCGACTGATATTTGGTCAAGTGAAAATTCAACCATATACACAGTGGAATCAAATACATGGTGTAGGCCAGATGGTAAATACATTTTTTCTTCGTTTGAGCTAAAGTCCAACAGGAAATGACTTTCAAAGGACGACAGGCTATTCCATTAAATGACTAGTACATATGGTATTAAAAATTTGTGAGGCCTACCTGGTTCACCATTAGTTCAGCCATTTCTTGGAGCACTGGTCTGACGGAATCCACGTTCAGAACTCCTTCACTGACCATCTGCGCCAACGACTTGACCCTACCGGCAACGAGTTCTCCGCTCAGTTCTCTATCAGAGGCAACAGCAAAACTTGACAGGCTCATTTCGGAGTCCGCTTCCGACACTAAAAATTCCAAAAATTTTATCTCTGTTGCCCACTAATCCTCTAAAACTTCCGTTGCAATTCACCGTCATGTAAAACACAAAAAAATTTGAATTACTCGGATGTTTCTACTGGAGGCTTTGATAAGCATATAAATCCGAAAATCACTTGATTCATGGCAAATCATCTATAAAGATTCCGGTCAAGAGTTTGAATACACTGTGATTCTGATAGCTCATGCAAGGTTGATAACAGATTGGAAATAAATCTGTTTTAGAAATATGCCCAGTTTAATCAAGTATCTTTATCCGAAACTCCTCAGTGTGTATTCCTCCGTGTCTTGTTGATAAAAGCGTAGATTGTCGAACATTTTTGGGTTTATACTGCCGTTAGTTTGCTACAAAGATTTAGTTGAAATCAACATATGTTTCTGTGTTTAGAAACACATTAACATGCTGAAATTCAACTACCGCACCACATATTGTAGCAACCAATGAAGTTATGTGTAGACAAAAAGCATACCGATGTAGATTAAATTACTAGTTGACAACGAATGAATCTATACAGTTTTTGTTACCCTTTAGCATATTGAATTAATTCTAACCTGGTGTACAACCGATGTGGTCAGAGTTTGAAGGCTTACAAAAGTTTAGGAAATATTTACCGGAGATCGGGATCGTGAGTTAATAATCATTCGTGGTTTATTTAACACAATAAGGCGTTTGACGTATCCATTAAACGATATCCAACCACACTAAAATTAGTGAGAATGCTAGAGTAATCTTAGTATACACAAAAGCACATTTGGACAAGATGAATGATACAGGCAAAGATAAGGATAGATTTCGGGGGTGAAAGGCAAACATAAAAACGCTTATGATTAAGAAGACGACATTTAAAGTCTCAGATATACGAACCAAAGTAGACGATCAGTGATTTAGTATTCAGGTACGTATGACCAACAAATATACCAGGATTAAGTCATAAATTCGGGAATTAAGATTTACCGATATATTCGATCCAGAATGTCACGAAGTTGTCCCATGATGCGTTGTCCAACTATTTAGGTGAACTTTTGGAATTACGCTATGACAAGTCGGCTAAGCCTAAACTTCATGTTATGTTCCGTTTCTTGGAAACCATAGCACAACTGATTGACTCAGTAAACTAGCTGTTATAATTCGACGTAGGTTTCCTATTTATTAGCTAACAGATGTACTCCGTCCCATTGTTTGGTTATCTACTCTTAGTAGTGACAATATCCAAAATAACGGAGGAACAAGTGCGCTACAGTAATCCTGTGGTGCTTTAGCTTACGAATGAATAACGGATGAAACAAAGTAGATTTACTTCGCTGAGAAACGATTGGAGTATCTTTGATTATATTTTCATTTTTGAAGCTAACGTGTACAGTTCATTTCAAAACGGAAGTTTAAAAGGTGGACCACACAAGGGAATTTTTGCATTAGTTCTGACTACAACAAACAGAAGTTCTACTGGTTCCACCGACTGATACAATTCGGGCTTCAAAAAACAGCCACAAGCAGCTCATTCATCAAACAGAGTCACCTCGCTGTGAGATTTTAGGTCGTTGAACAGCATTTTAGAAACATTCACAAAAGCTTCAGCTGTTACAGCTAATTGGATTTACCTTTGTAGGCGCAATGAATCAGTGTCGTCAACAGGTTCGTCAGTGCCGTTATTAAGTGAGGTTATTTAGGTTATCATGTATGTCCATCAACATAAGTAACGTAAAGTGGTAGACGACAACGTGTTTAAACCTATGAGATATGTTAACTTTCGCGCATAGCATCGAAACGAAACGTGCATCGTGTGAAAGCTGTTGTTGGACAAGTCTGTTAGATTTCTTGTGCCCACGATAGTAGGCAGCGTGTAAAGGATTCGAATATAACCGGCAGGTTAGTCTCAAAGTTGTTTGGGTAGCAAATCATTCCGGTTCTCTTTGAGTCACTCAGCTAGTATACTTCCCATACATTGTGGAAAGAAAACAAAGATCATGTGAGAAAACCTCCTTTTCAAAGTGCTTTCCTATAAGCGTCACACGAGAGTATTTAGTGACTGGTACAGACAAATATACGAAAACTATTCTGCTTTCAATCCGTCACAGTTAGATCGAATTTTCAGTTACGTGACAAGAAAGGATTGTTCACAACAGTTTACCGTATCAGTTACATAATTAAGTCCACACTTCTACTACAACAGATAACATTAAAAACCGTCTTTGCTACTAAGATCAATTCTAAAATGTTTGGAAAACGCTTACGACTTTCATTGCTTATGGACAAATTATCGATAGACCGAGTTTCTCATTTCAAGTCGCTTTCTGGGCATATTCTGCATAAATCTTGCTACCTCCCAAAACAAAAGCCATAAGTGGCACCTGTGTCACTCAACAATCTGAGGTGTACTGGGTTTTTATGGTTTATTTCATAGACAAAAGGCAGCAACCAAATGTGAAAATACAATTGGTCGTGAAATCCCAGTTTTTCTATTGGTAAGCTCGGCTCAAGTTGTAGTTTATTTGTTTTAACACGTGGCATATTTAAAGGACTTATTTTACTCCTATGCTTGTTAAAACGAAACCCGATACCACACCAAAATCCCATCTGGACTGGTGAGTGAGTTGATATATCAGTTTGACAGAGTTGTCGACACAGATTAGTTGTAATCCTCTTTGACTCACTGATTAACCTCGTATCGATAACTTCGTCAAATTCAATCCCTCTAGATATTTCTCACTTTTATTAAGTAAAACAATGGCAAGGAGCTACGGGGAGTATGTACTCGGCGAAATCGTTCCCACAATCGTCCAAGAAATCTGTAGCAAGAATCGATTTGTTTGTAAGCTAGCCATCATGCTATAAAAGCCAGTGACACACAAAAGTATTCAGACAACCTCCAACGGGACACAAAAAGACTTTTGCAGGCGGAAGTCAAGAGATCACAGTTTGAGTTTCTTCCAAGTCCATAATGGTTGTAATTTTCTTCTCGGGGTAAAACAGCAAATAAACATTTTTGGAGGATATGTGATGCTTAGGTTTCTTCACAAGCTGCGCTCCACTGTTACATTATTCTAAAGACTTGATTAGGACTTCGTATATGTACACCAATGAGTCAAGTGAAGTTTCTGAAGTAGCCGTCAACGAAGTGGACAAGCTATTTTCAGCTAGCTCGTCGTCTTTCAATGTTTGACTGTTCAACTAGAACCCACCTAACAATTTCAATGCTGAGACTTAGGTGATCATGTAGTATACTTTCGAGAGCCAGAGCTTTTAAGCCCAATAATTTTTGGAGTTGGCAATAAGTAGATTTCTTGTCGTTCAAATTTTCTGTCTCGAGGACACACGTTCTTTGCCTATCAGCATTAGCACTGAAGCATTACTCGAGTGGGGAGACCGTGACGTTGAAATATTCATTCGACAACTAATAAAAACACAATCATCGGTTGTGGGTACATTCACCGGCATCTCCTTAGTTCTTCAGGGCACATAGTAGGACGTACTTTAGAATAAGCATCACGCAAAAGAATTCACTTTAGGTCAGTCTGCTAGTAGAACGGACGGCGGTGCGAAGCACAGGTAAACTGTTTGGTCTAGTGTCCATTCGAAAGTGGGTATCAATTTTTAAAACACAAAAGATTTGGGATACATATGTTACAGACTAGAACACGTTGGCCAAGTACAACGTCTCCTCTCAAGACACTGAGACAGCTTCAGCATTACTCGTAAACGAATGTATCAAAGTGTTTACGTGATAAGCTGGTCATGCCCAGTGTAAGCTTTGTGGCATGGTGGTCACCGTAGTAGCTTAAACAGATTTCAAACAGTTTTACTTATAGATCCGAACCCGAGAGAAATCCGAGTTTATGAGCATTCTCTTTGAATGAAGCGGTTGAAAAGTCTGCCTGAATGGGAATCTATCAGCAACTGGAAGTTATGTCTAAATTGTATAAAAACATCCTCAATAATCTAACCGTAGGTGAGTCCACCTCAAGTTCTGCTGTCTGTTTGCTGTAAAATTTATTATGATGTAACATATTCAAAAGATACTTCGAAATTGTCTAACATACCAGTAACAATATCACATTTTAATGTCTGATGTAATCCGTTTTATTTTTCAATGAAAATGTCAGTTATAAGTTTTACTTTGGTCCAGTTTAATCACTAACTGAGATATGTGTACTCAAGATCCATATTTTTGCCAATGTTACTCACGTGGAATTTATTTGGCCGAACACGTCAGAGTTGTAAATACATAATAAAAATTTCTATGGCCATCAAACTTTTAAAAGCTACAAATTTACAAATTAAGACGATTTGATATTGAAAATTAAACAATAGACGCTTTAAAAATGTAAACGAGAATTGCACTCACAAGTTTTCTCCGCATAGGTGAACGACCGACGAGAAGAACTTTTCACTTCTTTCCTGCTGACATACCGCGTGTGTGTCAGCCTAGCGAGTTCACTTTGGCGATGATTGTTAGCCGAGTGCTAAAACGGCGTGAGTACTAGAATTATTGGAGCTGGCGATTTCAAGAGCACAACTCACATTCAAATAAGTATTTCTTTAGTCCAATGTCTTGGAGCAAACAGCGACCTGACTTGTGGCAAGTGCACTTCTGTGATGCCTCTCCAACTTGAGACACAATTTACAGCGTCTAGGTTGCAAAGTTTAAAGTGAAGTACCACTTAAAATTAACCATAGCTTTTACGTGCAAATAGTGTAGGAAGTATCAGGCACAAGGGTGGTGGAATTTGATTTTTCTTTATGGCAAGCTCCAATGAGGAATTCAATGTCAATCCACTGATAATCTTGTCGGAGTTGGCTAACCTAAATTATATCCGCTATCAGACACGGGTGGTATACAACTTATAACAATCAGCTTCTTACAGTCTGTTGAATAACTCAGTAACTAGGATAGACCCAATTATGGAACATGTGGGGATGCTATTTCTGTTGCTGGTTCGAGTGCAGTATAAAACCAATCTGTTAGCAACTGCGTCACTTCAAAATTAGCAAATCTGTCAAGCTGCTTGGCAAACTATTTGTACAGTAATGTGTCTAATTTTTTTATTAATAAGCATAAATACAGTTACGGTATTTCGTTAATAAAATGCACTGAATAATCCCTACTTCAAGCACTCCAACTTTTTACCTTAGTTTTTAAATTATAAGAAAAAAGATGTTTTGCTCAATATCAACTCTGGAACACAGGTAAATTTTTGCACTAGTCGGTTCGAAGCTTTAGAATTCTCTCTCAGCAAACCTTTCCCTCACCAGCCTACCTCATCTACTCTTGTTTGCAGCATTACAGATCAGTTTTGTAACATCAACCACTATCCTTGTCACAGTTAACCGGGTTTAAAGGAACGCTTTTCTGTTTTGTCGTTTCCTTCCCCATCATTGACTAACTGGTTTCACTCTTGTCGCATCTTTCTGGTTCAGATGACTCAAGGATTCTATCACACAAGTTTTGCCTAGTTTATTTTAATCCAATTTACCCATCTACCAAGGAAAAGCATGATGTGCTGTGCACTCCGGCCCTACTGGTGATGGTTGACCCGTACATCGGTCAGTCCCCACCGCGACCTGTGGTGTACAACCCCTTCAAACCGGATACAAGCGCGCGCAAGATTGTAGTGTATGATCAAAGACTAAGCTTCAGGGTGGTAGTCCAAATGCCTATCAGCGCGACCATCGGATCACAGCTACTGGGTTTCAGGTAGGTATAGAAGATATTTTCCCTGGTTTTTAATCTTCTTGTCATATAGGCTCAAATTGATCGACCATTTGTGATTGAATTGAAAGCTATCAGGTATTTGTGCAGATTTCACAACTGAGAAACGTCCACAAACAGTTGTTGCTGATCACCACCACCCAGCACTATTCGGCTGAAAACGGTTGTCCACTACTGCGCCTGTAGCCATCGAGACTAACAGCAAGTAATAAAACTTTTCGCCATTACCTAAAAGAAAACAGACTGCCTGAATTTGGTCCAGTGATAGGAATTTTACTAAGATCGCACGTCAGTTCAAGCAGAACTCAATAATTAGAGCGTCGAGGTTCAGGGGTTGCGGTGGGGCACGTAGTTTCTTGAAGGAATATGTGTAAAAACATCCTGATCTAATTTTGATTATGATAGGCGCACAAATTCGCAAGTCATCGTTTCTGATGTTTTTTTTTTAAATTTTTTACCTCTGCCTACTAGATGG